>JAARMF010000318.1:46026-58742 GCA_022844705.1 Toxascaris leonina
ACAAAAAAAAAAACGAAATTTTCGGCAAAAGGCTTACCGAAAATTCAGAAAAGTGCTGTCACCCTTGTTTGTTGTGCGAGATTGTCTCGACGTTGTTGCTTTCTGACCCCAAGCAACGCTTTTATTGCATCTTCACATAAGCTCATCGCAATCTGCGTTTACGTATCAGTGTTTCACCGAAACCTTTAAAAGGCTCTCTACTCACCACTCTTGCATTAACTTCTTATAAGATGTAACACCTCAGCTTCCCCACCAGCCAATATGAATGGAGGCGTTGCTGAATTTTTGAAGGACCAAGGGCGTTCGTTGCATTCGAGTAAGTGGATGCTGTGAGTCAGTATGGAGCTGCTGACCTCAGTCTTTGCCATGCGTCTTATTTTCGTTTCCTTGCCTGTGTGAGAGTGGACAGATAATTGATTAAGTTCCTCAGAATCAAGTATCCCAACCACTTCATGAAACAAACGGTGGCTTGCGATCGTGGAGAAAATGACACCAAGTCTTATGCGCAAATCCTTTGGGACATGAAAAATGAGCTAAGAGTGATCGCGTGAGAATTGGCCTCAGGCACTGACACTCTGCCCAAGGGCATGAAGTCAAGGTTCCGCATCGTTGAGGTGAACTGCAATAGCACGCAGATCAAGGAAGCGTCACATTGCGGCATATGCATAAAACCTGTGTGGTGGTATCACTGCATCGTAATGCATTCGCGAATTCGTATGTGCTGAGCAAACATTTTTGATTCGCTACAAGTCAAAGGCTTTAGGCAGTGGACGATGATGGTTAATGTCAAGTATCGCTGCGTTGATGCCAGCAGATCAAAATATCGCGATATTAGCGTGATAGCACGTTGAATGCGCTTCCACTCTTTATAAGAAACTCGTAACGGATATGATGGTCTGTGAAAGTAAAAGCGTCACCACAAAAGAGCAGTTTCTGGAGTGTATTCACATTGGAAACTGCCTGCATCTGTATTTTCATTTCCTGTCCGTCCATTTCTTTATCCAGCCTCTGCACACGATCCACGCCGAGGAAACAAAATGCTGAAAGCCTACCCTTAGCACGGACGATGACTCACTACCCTGGCATTGCAGTTGAACTCATCGACAGAGGGGTGTTATGCCCCAATGGGCTACCCAAGCGCACATTAGAGTCACCACCCCACTGAGAATTCGGCGTCTATTGCGTGGCCGCGAAATACGCATATGGAAATCACCACAAAAAAGTGGACGCACTCTAGCCGTTTGCTATTCTTTATTAGGGCATCCTCGTTTTACCCCAGGGGTTAACGATAGCGTACTATGCAAAGTTTTAGCAGAGCACTTACACTGCGCATCGTATGTCTTCTTAACGAGATGCAAAGTAACGCAATAATTAAGTGCATAATGATAAAGCGGAAAGGAAGCTTGAACCGCACAGAAATATCTTGCTGGATTGCGGAATGTGTGCTTCATGCTCGCTGAATAACAATGTAAGAGTTGGCTAAATAAGTCTGTATAGGTTGTCCACATTCGCTTCGTTCCCATTATAGATATTTCACCTTTTTGTGCCCACTTACGAACAAGTGGGAATGCGCGCCAAGTATATTGAAATGATATACGCTTCTGACTGTCCACCTAGCGGGGGCAACTGGTTTCATCAATATTCTAAAGGGGGGAGAAAATGTGTGCTGGAACGTTCTCTGAGCGATTAGTCAGTTTATGAGTCCCCACAGAACAAGTTGTAATATGCAAATTTCGTGGCATAGTTATATGTTCTATAGCCTGCTAGAGGTATGCAAACACTACAAATCCACAGATATTTTCTTAGGTTTAACTTCATGAAGCGTTTATGAAGAAAAGCATTCTGCATTACTTGTATCGCATTTTCAAATTGCTTTCAGGATGAGGTTTGAAGCATCCAACTTACTACCTTAGAGCTTGCACTAATGCATAGGTGTTTATGATAACTGCTAACAATACCGTCATGGCTGTTGGTGAACGTGATAGGATGAGTTCTTCAAAAGTAACTCATCAACAGATCAAACAGAGATGAAAATATTTTTAAAACAGTGCACGCAAATATTTAATTAAGTAAAGATTGGATATTTCAATGCTAAAAATAGACCGAAGTTGTTATAATGAAGGTTTGCGTTTATTTACAAACGATGCTCAAAGAATTTTTTCTGAGCAAAAGTTTAAGCAGTCCTCATAAACTTGTTGACAGCCATTCGTCTGACATTAAATGCGCCGAATTAATGATTTTCTGAGATTTCAGCATTGCATTCGTTTCTTCCGAGCACCAAATAAAAATGCCAACGGCTTCGATAGTGTTCCATTTTGATTAGCAAAATTCAGTAGCAATCATACCGTTATAGGCGTACTTATTTTATTATCACAAATTGCAAACTGTTGATGACTCATGTTACACGTGAAATCAATACCTCTCACTGAAAATATCTCAGCTCGAGGCAGACAGAAGCCGAGCATATAACAGTTGGCTGCTGGATGTGTTTAGGGCGACTAACATAGCTCATACAGTAAGCTAATCTAGCTATGCAAGTTTTACAGATCTGTATGCGCAACGAAATTGTGCTTAAGGACGTAGCATCAAAAACTGAATGTTGTGAAGTGTCAACAATACTGGACATATGAGAGAGGATGCGATTGCATTTGCAGCGTGAATGTGCATTTATTTCGAGGTGAGTGATCGGTTGTTGGCGGAGTGTGTTTGGCCTTTGAACGTTGAATCGCAAGTGCTTCGTCTCTTAATTGACGTTCCACTAACGCTCGGCTGGCTGCAGTGTTGATTGCTTCCTCTTCCGCTCATCTGATACGTTGTCATGCTCACCGCTTGTGGAATACCTTACTGTTTTAGCCATAAACGCGATGAGGACAGCATCCACGGAATCACCTCATCTAGCCAGGTGGATAATCTCTTTTTTATGTTGCATATAAGAATCGTCCAATATCTTTACGGAATAACGGGAATTATCAAAACCAACCCCGCATCCCCTCACCTCTCTTCGTTCTTCCCACCACCCCTTCACCCACAAAATATGGAGGTAAACATTTCGCAGTCATTCAGAGCAGCAATAATCCGATCAGGTCTCCTTGCTCGCATACGCTTAGATTTCAATGAGATTTAATAAGTGTACATTCGCAAGACAGGCCGTATGTCGTCGCTGTGTGCATCTATCTGTCGGTGTGGTGGTTTATGGAGTGTGTATATAAAGAATGGAAAACACTTGCATCATTTCGCAGCCGAATGATCGGATTTTGAAGAGAAGTTGGAAGGCCGTCGGAGCAATTGACAGGATTTGCGCCTTTGCATTCTGCTCACCTGACTGATCGCTGCCATAGGTTACCAATCTGAAATTGATACGCAGAGTTACATCATGCTTAAGTGATTTGACTGCTAGCAAGAAATTGTTACGATCGGTTTCCTTGGAATTGCAATCAACTAGAAATGCGTGTGTCCATTTCTCTTCGCCTTCAAATGTGTGCGAGTTTTTAGGATGATGATTGATGTGCATGAACTGGAGCTATGGGAGATCTCACTGTGGCCTACGTTAAACCTAACAAAGCTTATAAATATGGCTACAATGGTTCACGAGTTGAAGCCACCTTGGCAGAGAGACAGACGACCATGCGCAGACACGGCTTTTGTCAACACACTCATTTTGGTGTTAAAAAACGAGTCTTCTTAAAGAGTCCGGAAATTAGTTGAAACGCAAAAGAATGCTTCTCGCAGATTTCATTAGTTACTTGCCGTTTAGAAAACTAGTTGCTTGGTTGAACGGATTGCAACAACTCATATCCTCGCAGCGGCTGTGGTGCCACCTCTTCAATTTGTGCGTTGTTAGCTACCTTTCTCCACTCGAAACATTGCTGCTGTAATGCTAATCACATGGAAACTCTGGCGGCATGCCTGCTTTGAGACGAGACTATACATTTGGTTGGTCGCGATTGAAAGGAAACATTTGTCTGATATCTGTTGCACAAATTATTCCACTGAATACGTCTTCCAGGTAAAAAGTTTACAGAGTTATTTGGAGGCATTATCGAAGCAGGATTGTTTTTGTTCTGGGTGAGTCATCCTTTTCTCCAGAGTTTACGGGAAGGCTTCAATTGAACTGGGAGGGGAGGCGGTGTCTGAAATTTTTTTTTGAGCGGGGAAATTTTATGTATACGTTTGTTAGGGAGATTAAGGGGACGGAGGGAGGAGGGTGATGGATAGAATAGAGAAGAGTGTGCTTATTTCGGGTCGACTTTTGGCACTGTATAAAGAGGGAACATTCGATTGATCGGAATGCTGTTGATGGTCGAGGCCGAGCAACAATGACCTATTGGGATGGTTCGTGTGTTTCACTTAATCTTTGCATGTGAAGTTCTTGGGATGTTTCTCATTGATGTATACATTTCACTTTTCGTTAATTGTTAAAAGTTTTTTTGTTGAGATTTTATTGTTCGATATACTCTAAATTTTGAATATCAATTAAAGAAATAAAGTCTTTTTAATAAATGAATCAAACTAATCTTCTGGGAATGGAGGGAATAACGTACGAAGGTGGAATGGAACAGCACGAGTTGTACCCACTATTTTTAATCTCTTTTTCGGAGAGGCGTGTTCGGTTCATAACACATTCCTCTCTATAGCACTTAATGCGCTTTTGCATTTGCAAAGCGCATCATGTTGTCGTCTGTGTAAGTATATGTGTGTGTCTGTCTCTATTCGGTGGCTTCAACTGCTTGAGCTAAGAAGTTAGGTGTTTACGTTGCACACCACAACGCCATCTTCTATATGAATACTCCTCTTAATCTATCTTCGCTTTGAAAAGAATTAAAGGCAACGATATCCCGAAGGTAGCTGCTTGGACTTTCTTCTCAAGTTCTTTAGATCGCCAAAAAAACTCATCTGTGGAAGTTCTGTGTGAGCGTTCGAAGTAGTTAAGATTTCGATGCACTACCGCGGTGACTCTATTATTGTCTGGGCGGTCGGTACCGTGATTGGCTTTATATGAGCGCACATCGCCCCAACTCGTCTGGCACGCTTCTTCGATTGTTAGCGTGCGTTATTAGATATCACATCCGTCTTTGTATGTATATTTATGCAGATGTATCACCCTTTCTGCTAATTTCAGTGTGGGACTCATGCAAGATACGTCTATAAAATTTAACAAGCGTGGCCAACACCGTAGGTAAATCACGTATCCCAAGGTCATTTAATCGACCACTTTTGACTCAGCACTAGTTGAAAATGATGTAAAAGTTTGTGCATCAATGTTGTTCCGGTTGTATGCAAGAAAAGACCGATTTTTTCTTGCAGAATTAATGATCGGAGTCGACATGTTTCGACGAAGGCAAATTATTAGGCATTTATCATACATTTTTTTAAATGTTCCGACAACTGGTTGGCAATCTGAGAGTGCCATTTCCTTTCTTGTTGGTATCTTTTGTTTTTGTTCATTTCATATACGCTGCTGAAGAGTCGCTGAAAATTGCAATGGTGCTGAGCGCTTTACATCACACACGTACCGAACATTACTGAAAAGCTTTCATTGCCTATTGTTGATCCGTTTTGGTATAGTGCACTCTTATATATTCCCCTCAATCGATTTGTGACATCAGATTCGCTGGAAACACTCCATCTTATTGCTATTTGCAGTATTCACTATGCCGATATCAGCCAAAATACACTGTCGCTGTAGAAATCTTCCATCTGAAGTGATTGGATATCGCAGGATCAACTTTCATTTGGTCCTTTGTCATAAAAGTTGGGTTTTGCGGCATCCAGATGCCAAAAATATTTTGGTTTGCCCTTCCCTATAGTCAAGCTATGTATGAGTTGCAGCTCGCCAAAACATATTGCACTACGAACGGCGTTCTGCATAGTTTCCAATTCCCGATCATTCGAGTCTGGAATCACCTCGCTGATGTCGTTAATGCACCAATTCCTTCAGCTCCTTCACTTGAGCTGTTAAGATGTGGCTGAGTTGTTTTCATCTCCATCTAACTGCTGCTCTCACATATCGAATGTTTAGTCGCCTCAATTGTAGCTTTTGCTATTCCTGTGCACATATTGTTCCTGCTTAATGTGCTTTCCCGTTTCGGGACATTGGAGTGAAATAAATTGGAGTGATTGCATTTCGAGAGTATTTCCCATCCGTATTACCGTCATTGCCGTTAGCTGGCTATCAGTAAAGACATACTCGCTGAGGAGTGCTGTTATTGAGTGAAGTGCATTCGCATTTTGTGGATCGATTCTCGGTGGGAGCAAGGCGGGCGCAATTGTACTTTATAATAGTCTATTCTTAGCAGTGCTCAGCAATACGACTCATTTTCATTTTGCAGGCTCACGCCTCGATGGCCGATGTAATCGAGGGCAAATCGAATGGTATCGCTAAAGCGGGTCTCGTCACTGGCGGGTTTTACCCTTTGGTATGCTACTGTGTATTTTTTTATTTGTAGTTCCTAATTGCCTATTCTCAAACGACACAACGCCTTTCTTTGCAACAATTTTCTGATTTTTCATGATAGTTTAACTTAAGTCATGATGACATTACTCAATTCAAAGATCTGACTAAGGATGAGGTTTAGATGAGAGCTGAGAAATTTCATACATTTATGAGATCATTCTCCTTGTGAGCGGTCAAATTTTAAGACTCCTCTAAGACTCATAAGACTCCTTTTGCTTTACGATTATTGGGTGCCAACCACGTTGGTGTTGTAGTTCCCCAATATGATCTTAAATCGGTTGACATTGCTCAATAGGAAAATGAACATATTGTCGGTTGATCAAAGATCAGATTGATCGAAATGCTTTCAAAAGATTTTCTCATCTGTTTTCTGGCATGGACTACGTGAAGCTTCTTTTTCAATCTTTTCNNNTCAATCTTTTCGCTGTATTCTCTTCTCGACGAATCAATAGATTGACTGTTTTCAGTGATATAATGCAACGTGGATCTGAATACGTTTGAATGTCGGAAATTTTTTCAAAAGATGGAGTGGCATAGTTGAGAGGGACACCTGACTTTAGGGCGGGACCTATGCTTAATTATTTCACTAGTTGGGATTTGGAGCAAAGGGGAAATGGGCTTGTAAAATCAATTTCTGTCATTCGTCCCTCTCTCTTTCCCTTTCTCCTCCATTCCATCTATCTCTGTCTGCTATCTTCTTGGATTTTGACTTGAGGTATTTTTTCCACCTGGAGCGTTGCTCTTGTCACTATTGAGCCATAATTGAGTTGTGCGGCATATATGGTTATGGAAGGCGTATATGGGTGACGTGATTTAGAAATCGAAGAAAGTCTATTACGCGGTACTGAAGGATCGAGTGCTTGAATTGTACAAGTCGGCAAAAGAGGAGAAAAACGGTAAAGAGCCGAAATATCTCTTCGACTTATCTACCGCATTCAACGTTCACATGCATGTGAGTGTTCTTCATTGATATCAATATGTTTCGTTAGCAAATGACTGCGATGAATAATCTGTTGTTCTTTGCCGTTTATTTCTTTTCTTCCGGAAGTTTTGCAGAATGAAATTATTGAAATTATTTTGAGTGTTTTGAATTTCGGTATAAACCGTCGTGAAGTTTTATGGAGAGGGAAAGAGCTCTGAGTGATTCTGTTGAAGGTGCGAGATTAAGGTGCTATCGATCGGTGAAAAAGTTGAAACTAGTGCCTTTAAGATTTGAGCGAAGACCAAAAAGCAGCGCCTTAAGTGAAGAAAGCACTGCGTTTTTTGTGCTTCGAAGCGGTGATTCACTAAAGTTTTCGCATAATAATTGAATCTCAGCTGTGATGTCATTCAGTGATATCGACTACCTTCACTGATGTGGCGGTAATGATCTATTGCCTTATTTCACTCGTTTTGATATTTTTTAAAGGTTACATGTCCATATCGAGTGTAAATGAAATTATAGAGTTCGTGATTGCGCTACCTATTCCCTCCGTCCTTTGAGTAAGTTCATGAGGAAGGTTGTGGACTCCCTTCCTCCATACCTTTGCCCTCTTCCTTCGAGCTAAACATATTTCGAGGTCTGATCAACATGTCACAATAATGAAGGCCTGTGATAGGTCGAAAACGCTGATGTTTTAAACATAAATTCCAAGCCGGTCAATATCAACTGATGTGATATTAGCCATGCAGATATATTCTGTTTTACAGTGGCTGTCACTTATTCTGTGATCTGTTCGTAAAGGAGAGCGGAGGAAGAGGGAGGGGGGGATCGAAGAGGTGAGGGGAGAGGAGATGGGAGACGAAGGGGGGAAGGGACGATGGGGGACAAAAAGGTGGGGGATGGGCGATGGGGAGCGAAGGGAGAAGTGGGGCCTTTCTCATCGTGAAAATCGGTGCTAACAACTGTATTTTACAGAACGAAGGTTGTTGTGTTGTGCTTCTGCAGACTTGGAAGTGAATTATTCTTGGAACAGTTTTTGAGGCATTTCACACAGAAATTGTCCATCTGTTTGTCCTTCTCGAGACAACTATGAAATCACTCTTCCCCCGTGATTCTCTCATTTATCTCTAATGGGCAGTACTTATTTGCAGTAATTCACTTTGTCTCTGGTCGCTTGCGTACTAATGAGGAGAAAAATGTGAGAGTTTGAGTTTATTCGGTTACCTATGAGAGGAAGTCGCTTCTTTCTGTAGCAATTGTTGCTGTTTTTCAGTATGAGTGTGCACTAAAAGAATGCCTCTCAGTGATGCTACCGGACGAGACGTTCTTCATGCGTCCCGATTCGGCGGAAACCGATTTAGACGATTGGTTCTCACAGCTGGTCGACAAAGCACGTCAAGCACGTGCTACTCTTCTGGGACGACCTGTCTTCAAGGAGGAATATTTCGAGGTCATTTCCCTTCGTTTCCTTTTTTGTTATTGTTTCTAATCTCGTATTATTTTTGAGAAATGTATTGTTTCTTCGATACCGTTGAAATAGACATCATTTGTAACTGAATTTAATCCCCTACGTCTATCTTGTAACGTATCTGACTCATAGTTGATCGCAGTCACGAAAAGAAATTATTCCAGGTAGATCACCAGCTAAATACTCTCACTGATTTATGTTCTTTATGCGTTATGCTTCGCGATATTTGAGAAAGTCGATCAAATTTTGCGCTTTGAAGGTGGCATGGGATGTTGAGATGGTGAAGCTGCCGAAATTGAGGAAAAAGTCGAAGAGTGATGAGAAGATGGAAGATCTTGTCTCGAAGTACGAGCATTTACTCGGCAAGAAAAGGTTCCTCTTTTAATGGGTTTAATGGCTTACAGAAGATGAATCGTGTGTCGTGCTTCTTTTTAACCTTTCATAAGCTTGATTGCTCGCGTAATTCTTTGAAATGGATGCATGAGGAAAACTTTCGCTGTCGAAGATTACTCTACTATACCAAACGATTTGATTAGGGGATAAAATCAAAGCGAGAGAGTTGTCAGTGTAACGTGGAACTTGGCGCAGAAGGCGGCGGGGTATTTATTGAACTGAAGTGTTGAATTGCCGGCCGAAGCGTCGATCCTTTCTTGCAGCGACGATCTAGCTGGGGAATAATGCATCAGGCAATATCCATGAGACAAGAACTGCTTTCTTTGAATGAATATGGACCCTTTCTCACAGTGAAGAATGCTATAACCTTCTTTAATGTGCGAATTATTCGACTTGCTGTCTCCTTAAATGAAGATTTCTTCAATTTTCTTTGATTTAAAAGCTGTCAGACATTCGTGTGTAGTGCTGTGTACATATTGTTTCAAGGTTGTGTATGTATCCACACAGTATGGTTATCGTTAAACGAGGTGTAACGGCTTCTGAGGATGCCTTCCCGCCACTGCGGAATGACGAATTTATGGAGTTTCCGGTAGGTGTCTTCACAGAGCTCCGTTTATTCTTCGCAGCTTGAGAACGCTGTTCTTAAGGTGGTTGCGGACAGAAGTCTATGGTTTTTTGAATGATTACCATCAGCTTATTGTCACTTTGATTCGCTTTCTGTCAGTGCTTAAAAGTTGTACGGAGATGGCTATCTTCTTTCCGTTCCCCTCCACCGTTCGTCCTCAGAATATAAAAAACCCGGAAAGGCCCAGAAGTGTTGTTTTTTGTGAGTCAGTTGCAATCTGTGATCTCATTTCATAGGTTTATTTTGTTAAGGTTTGTGGTGTTCCATTGATAAACGATGAGCACGATTGCAGATGAATGCAGTTTCAAATTTCGGTAAGCAGGAGAAGTATTTTTTCTTGCGTGTTGGACGATGTGCACCAACAGGTGCTGGTGAATTATGGTTGAGCACCGAGAGTGGAGAATGTGCAAGAAGTATCTACGAGAAGGTCAGCAAAATTTGCGAAAGAGAGAGCGAAAAGCGGAGGTCGCAGGGCAGCAGACTGTAAGATATACTTACTATAATGTGTGACAAATGCACTGCATATGACAGCTTGAAACAAAAGCATATGGAGGTGTATATTGGCGTTAAAAGTGTTTTGGTGTGTGATGAAAGTAATAAAATACGAGTATGATTTGAAGTAAAAAACAGATTGTGAGGTGTTTAATGAAAGGTGACAACTTCCATATTAGAATGTTTTGCCATCATCTCGGAATAATGTTTCTTCTCTCCAAGTGTGCAGTGTGAAATTGTTTTCTATATTTTTCTCTTAAATGCTCTTGTGTTGGAAGGGAATTCGGTTCGTTCGCGAAACTATTCGTTTTTCCATAGAAACTTTGGAAACTTTGCAGGAAATTGCATATACTTGTAGAGAATCGCAATGGTGAGGAAACCGCTGTAATGGGAATCTTCATGTGTGCAGAATGAAACGCAGGAAAATGAAAGGGGGGAGGGGTTGACGGGTTTTGTGGTGCACTGAAAGTGAAGTGTTCATTAGCGAAGCGTTTGCTTAAGGCCATCGTTCACGTCGAGGACATTGAGAAGTGGTGCACATCGGGATCGTATACATACACAACCTCATCGCCCTCAAACTGACAACAGCATGTTAGTCGTTCATTTTATTTCCGCTTTCGCTATTTCTTATCCGAGAGAAGGAAAGGGAATTAAAACGCGTCGTTTTTTTGTGTTTGCCTGACTGGTTTGATTAACGTAGGTGAAAATAAACAGCGATGAATGTGAAGCTCGCTAGCAAAACTTGTGCTTCTTTCTCACCTCGCAAAACTTACCTTATTTACCTTATCTTATTATGTTCTTCTGGGCCAGTCACCAAATTTACAAATGTCTAGCGGAAATTTTTTGTCTATTCAACCAACAAGTGGGTACTCAAGGATTTTATAAAAATCTTTAAGTATCATAACTACCCGAGTCATGTCATGGGTCGGGACGATGTATGATTGTCACTGGAAGATTCGCAAGTGATGTCTTATATAACGTTTCTGTGCATAAGTCATGTAACTTCCAATGAGGTTCCTTACAGGCGCATCAACGCTGTGACATGTTTGAGCGCTCAGCTCTGTTCAAGAGTTTTGCAGGGGTTTCTTTTTCCAATAAGCCACAAGTTATGAAGTGTGAGTGTGCAGACGGGTGTCATGACAGTGGGATTAGAATCACCTAAATCGACTTCGGTCAAGGGTCTGGAGTTGTCGAAGCCCCATCATTCTGCGGGACACAGTTTGGAAGCATGTTGGCTTGTAATTTTGGAGCACACGGCCAAGCCCTGAAGTCTCGCAGCCCACGCTGAGCAATTTCGAGTCGCACAACGCCTTCAGTGAACCAGTAAAAATGCCCTTCCTGCAGGGGTTATGGTTACAAATTGCAACTATAAGCATGTGAAAAATTCATTCTGGGAGACTGTCATCGGCCGAAGCGGCAGCGTGCTTGATGCTTCGAATGTGACACTAACCGAGACACTCATTTTTCCAAAGAATTTTGGAAATTGAGACACGTCCAATCTATCTGTAGACTCACTTTTCTTGTTTGTGTAGGTAATGTAAAAATCGCCGAATGGTGTCACAGTGCTCGAGGCAAGTGGCGAGAACTCATTGGGAAATCGTTTCGAATAACATCAATCGTTTCATTCGCTGAGTATTCCAAGACGCTTCCAACGATTCTCTTGTTGACTCTATTATTATTGAAAGCGTTTTAGTTGTAAAGAGAGAGCAAAATGAGAGTACAATTCCGATAGAATTCCCTACAAAAATTTATTAGAGAGTAAAGGCGAAATTATTCAAACGTTCAACATCTCATAGATTTGCCCACTTTCATAAGTTTCATGCCAGCTTCCTAGAACTTCATCATGTTGATCCTGATTTGCTTCCGGTGCTCCTTGGAAACCCGAAGAAGAAACGCTTTGACGCCCCCTCTGTGCCTCGAAGCTTTTTGCGTTTTGTAGGTTCTAGGAGCATGTTGAGGATTTCGGCATGCTCCTGGAGCTTGTCTTTTTTTTTTTTGAAGTTTAATTGTGGCGCTAAATCCCTTCCTGTGGAATTCTTATGATGCCTTAACATTACATTGGTGTTACTCGAAATGTTATTCCCGTCCCCCTGAAAAACCGATGTTCCACTCGTGTTGCATTTCGCTAACGAAAAAAATGTTTTGCACCAACGGCTGCAGCTATATACCAACGTCGCGCAGCTATATACCAACGTCGCGCAGCGAAGTAACAAAGTGAAATCGACGATGTGCGATGAGAACATCGCGTTAATGAACTCTCAGTTAGCAAAATTTACGGGATCGTTGGTGTTTGCGGAACACCCTCGCTTGGCTACGTGAGGAGATTTCCACACTGTGTGCTTTGCTACTCCTCCCCCCCCCT
>JAARMF010000319.1:14960-81959 GCA_022844705.1 Toxascaris leonina
AATATACATTTCTGAACACATTTCATTGCTCGTTGAGTACCTGTTAAACGTTGTGCTCTACTAAGCGAGAGAAAAGCTTATTGCGGAATTATTACGATATCCTTCGGCAATGGCGATTTCGTATTCATTAGCTGAGAACATTGCTTATGCGGAAGACCAGTACGAAGACCAGCATCAATCATCATGGGCACTATAGTCGAAAAGAGGAATAAACCTCTCTTTCCTCGTGACCCTTTCATTTACAGGTACGACTCACTGTGAACTTTTGAACAAATGATGTCATCTTCTCAGTAGATTAGTGCCGCATTTGAATCGATGGGACTTGTAATGCGCATATTTGAATCGGGGAGGAAGCAGTACACATAATATGCGGCTATCGTTGATTCTGCTGCCACATGCTCATCGTTCTAAACCCTTTCCCTCGTTCATCTTTTCACTGTCATGCAAATATTCAACTTACCTATGCAATTAGTGACTGTCCCCTTTCTTCCCTTTCCTCCTCTTATGTTCCTCCGCACAACTTCCCTATTAATACACTCTTTTAGAAAACCTTGAAGCTGTAAGAAATATGGCTAATTTCTGAAGACCATCCCACTGTTACGGACTTCTTTCGACAGAGGTTTCTGCTAGAGGGAAACGTATTAAATGTCAAAGAAGCAAAAGAAAAGCAATCATAAAACAACTTCAGATGATAAATAATGTGTGTGCGCATAACATGCATGCATCACGGATCACATCATGACTCATTTATATGCGAAAGCGAAGATAACGTGAAGAAAATATTCCAGCGACTGATCAAAAGCTTCAGTAGAACATCTTTCTTCATAAATAAGCAAGAGCTTCGAGGAACGACGATTTGATTAATACCTCAGGTAGAACGGAGGTAAATTATATTGATAACGAACATCTTGAATGAAACCAATCTTTGCCATATTCACAAATTAATAATATACTTTCGTCTAAATGCATATAGTAAGCAAAATCTTGAGAAAAACCATTGCGATAGATCACTCAATATTTGCATACAGTATAAATGGGAAGTGGTCTAAATAAATTCGGGAAGCAACACAAATAGCGATTGGCAGTTTTTATGCCAAAATCAGTCAGGAAAATGATGGTGAAATTTGATGTTCACCTCAGCTTTCACCTTCTTCGATACGAGCAAAATTGCAGACATTAGCATTTATGCAGCAAAACGATATCGGAAGCCGCCCCCCGAGGCCCCTCCCTCTTATTTAGAGGGGCGTGTTCGCGCAGCCAGAACCATACGCTGTCTAGATGAAACCTCGATACGACACTAGCTGATACGCAATGAAATTGTCGCCTCTTAGAGACAACTAATAATTGCAGCTACTGTGATAATGTAAGCGCATATAAAGCTGACAGCTAACACTTTTCTGCGCATAAGGCAGAATGCAAATTAGCTCTGAATGCAACACTGTCTAATGTGATGTTGGTCGAGACAATATGCTTGAGCTTATTGCTGTGTTGATTGCCTCGAGACCTCAAAAGTAGTTTCATACAAAAAGTCTCAATGCCACTTAGGTGATGAATTATCAGCTAGCTACAGATTAAATGCAATTTCTCGATGACGATATCAGCATAATTCACTATTTCGCTTCGGTTTTCGAAGCTCTTCAGGGCAATCTGTGTTCATATCTACGGTTTTACACATATTTTCACATAATTCTATCGTTTCCAGACTGTCCTTGTTTTAAGCGTTGCTAATGCTAACAGTCGTGGAGCTGTCAGCAGCAACATCAGATGGCCGTCCTTTTTTCGGAGCTGACTTTTTTTTCGAGGATTGTATATGCTTAGATTTGCATACATCTGACAGCCGATCGGAAGTTAAGTGGGAATGATGGGAATACAGATCTACGGAGGAAGATTTATACGAGCCGCTGGATCAGTTGAGATTGTACCTAGAACTGGTTGTGTTAGAGATCTTCGTTAGCGGAAATTGGAACAGAACATTTTCGAGGTTGTCTATTTCTCGCACCTTTCTCAAAAATTTAAAATTCTCATTTCATGTTATACAAGAGTGATGAGGTTTTCTTAAATTATTCAAAAATGCAAATAAACGCCGTTTTAATGGAGAGTTTGGCCAAAACCGTTCAATCTTGCAAAAGCATTTAAGAATTTGTCGTTTTTCTGCCGCAATTTTCTACAAAAATCCGCAAATGAGTTTTGTGAAAATGAGAAAATAGCCTGATTGATGCAACGTTCCGATTAATTGCTTTTCACTCTTCTGATGTTGGCTTGCAATTTTTTCACTATTTGCTAATTTTGCCTCTTTCCACAAGGTCTTTAGAAATCACAAATGTGTGCTAGTTGTTCTCCAAAGACATGGAGGTTTTGAAAAAGAAAAACANCCCACAAGGCCTTCAGAAATCACAAATGTGTGATAGTTGTTCTCCAAAGACATGGAGGTTTTGAAAAAGAAAAACATGAAAGCTTGTTCTGTGTGAAGAATACTTCACAGTTCACAGCCTACAATTCTATTCCAAAATACCACTGCTTTTTCTCGACTATCAACTGCGGACTTGAGTTCGAACTTTCCCCATATTACACTGACTCAGACGCCTCTCACAAGTATCTCATTATGATATGTGTACGCGTTTAGTTTCACAAAGGATGACATAACTGATGTGTTCTTAAGGTTTTTACAAGATTCTATCACTCTGTCATGCATCTAGAGAAAGCTTTGAAATCTTGACTCTCCCACAAAAAATTAACTTTTGCATCCTTATCAAGGTGGAATTTCGCACTTTTTACTCGTTCATCCCCGACGGAACTGAAAGAGAAGAAATTCATTGGCGTACTCTCATATAAAAAGCCTCTCCTCTCGCTCCACTATGTTCGCTGTCTGAACCCTCTTGTTGCCAGCCTCAGCGTGGATTCATTTTTGCAAATGTTTTCATACTTGCTGACAGCTGATATAGTTGGATTTCATGAAAGATGCGACTGTAACAACGTGTCCTGGCAGCTCATGCAGGATGACCTGCATTTTGCATCGTCTTGCTTCACTCAAATAAAGACAAGGAGTCGGCTGAAATCAAGACGAACTCATCGGCAATCGGCTTCTGACAAAGCAATTTAACTAACAACCAACAAATTATACTGAAATTCAGCAATAATTGCCCTCTGAAATCGTGTCATAGTTTCTTCCCACCGCACTTTCCTCTCTCACACTCTGCCGCAAACGCAAACTCTCCTGGCCGAATGTCCAATGATAATTCATTTAGATGAACACAGAATGGAGCTGGAGCAATGCAGAGCGCAACGTGCTGTATTGTGCAAGCGCAATATGCAAATTCGTGAAGCTCCCCAATACTTTAGATTCGCTAATTTGTCCCATTTCCTTCTATGCCGACTTGCCGCACCAATGACTTCGATGGCCTGTGCACAGATGAAGACGGCACCTGAAAAGCTCTTGGCAGTAAAAGAGAACGAATTACCTCGAAACGGTGATTCGAATAGTCATTAGGAAGACGACTCTTCATGTGGTCTTCAATATGGTGCTCTATTAACTCAGGTGAACGAGTGCATCGGGAAGGCTGTTCAACCCTCACTGGATGGCATAACAGCAACAGTCTTGCGCGACACCACAAAGAGGAAAAACTCTGGACGAAGAAAAACGATTTGGGTCACAAGTTTTCATAAACGTGAAAGAATCAGCTACCGTAAAGGGTTAGGATCGCAACTGACACAAGGGCGATGAAGGGGAAACCAAAGGAAACATTCGTGGATGATGAGCCGAAGGGAATCTTTCGTAAGGGGTGTGCGCAGAAATGGCAGATGTCGCTCCATCAAAGTCATATTCAACAATCACCTCGACATTTCACAAGTGCACGTCAGTGAAAATATCTGAAAAACACTGCTAAAATCATCTGAATACAATCCTTCGTGTCTGTTGAATATACTGCAAGATTTCTATGAAAAAAAGAATGCAAACCCTTATGGAAAGTCAATTGTGGCGACTTTACTCAAAAATAGCTGTCTATATGAGGTGGAGGCGGTAAAGGACCGGAGAGGCAGGGAGGCCAAATATCATAGCTTGCCTCTGTTCTACTACATCCATCATTTATGACAACTAATTCTGAGCGATTTTCACTATGTTGCGAGAGATATTTTAAATATTCTCGCTAAGTTGAACATTTTGCTATTGGAAATGCGATCTGCTATTGTGGTCATCGGAGAATCTTGGCCTACAGGTTCATTGTCAGACTTAGTTCTCTTGTACGATCCAAACTGCCAAGTATTCCTCTGCGAACATTTGGCAACTATCGAAAGAAGAGATATGCTGTGAGGGTCGTTGTGAGCAGATATGCGAGTGTTGTCACTATGGACTGCTTATCGCATTTCTAATATCGCAATGCATGCGAATATGCAAAAATGTTCAACTCATATTGTGACTGTTGCAGTCAGCATTGACTCTTTTCAACACGGTTATGTTATTCGGTGGATATTGCTTACTTGGAATCATTGAAATATTGTGGGTTTATATTCTATTGGAATATATATCTTAATACAGCTCATAGTTATTGCGGTATCCTGCTGACCTCAATGTTTGAAAATGATCTGTTGATGCGAACATTGTGGACATGATTTGCAGCTAGCTAATGCATGTAAATCTCATGAAACTAAAGTGTGTTCAAAGCTTCGTGAGATGCCTGCATCGTTTTAATCCCTCATTTCGCTGCACATTCGATGTTTCAAATGCCTTCAATGCTCAAATTGCTGTGATGATTGTTTCTCATTCCTCTCATGCCTTCTAATCCGTGCCATACTTTTCACGTATATTCATTCTCTTTTTTTTCTTTACTCAACTATGGATGAATGAATGAATGAGTGAATGTGGAAATAAATCAATAATTCTTAGTGACTTGACTATTAAGCATTATAATGCGTGGGGAATTGTCCAGTCAATGCTAACCATGTTTAAACTCACAAATTTATTTGCGGAAATACTCGAAAAACATCGCTCATTGAGAAGTCACGCTCTGCATGATATGAAAACTGATAACCCATAAGAGCAGTCAGCACAGATAAAGTGAGCCGACTTTGTCACTTTCCAAACTTTCATAGACTTCAACATCATTTAATGTTCCTGACTATGTTTTGAAAAAGAAATATAAATTTCACGTGGACATATATGAATAACGAAAAGCAACTTCTGAAAAAGGCGCTCTTCTGTGATAAGCCATTAAGAAAGTTTTCATTACTATTATTTGAAAGCCCCTTTTATCCTTAAAAAATCGTCAGGAAGCGAAAAATTGTGCAAGTAGAGGGTGTGCATTCTGCCGATGTGAGAATGCTTCGATACTAATCAGCACATTCAGGTGGCAATTGGTGTCGACGAAGAGAAAAAAAGGAAACAGGGATTATTAAAATAGAAGGAACGATCATTTTTGGAGGTTAAAGGAAATGGAATAGTGCTGAAATCGAGAATCAGCAACGGATGGGATGCGCAAATACGTAACGTTCAGATAACGGAAACAAGTTTCGCATTACGCTTCGTGGTTTGTCTAATTGCGATGAAACGAATTTCATAGCAGAGAAAAACAAGAAATGCTCTCTATTTGGTGATGAAGCAATCCACATTCCACAAAATATTAGCGGTGTTCTGCACTTTTCGAGGATAAAAAACTTGTTTATAGCAAAGGATCAGTGAATTCCTTCAAGTCGTCGATTAGTCAATTTCATCAAACAAACGCAGCATGCATCTTTTCATAAGCAAATCCACTCGCAGTTATTTAAGAAAAATCGAAGAGTATAATACATTTGAAAGAAGAGACCTCAGCGAGAGGGCGATCGCAATCAATGATTAATATCTCAATTTTGCATCGCAGATTTTGTTGTGAAAGCGAGAGTGACATCACTACCAATGAGTGCGGTGGATGTGATCTGAGAAGACTGCAAAAATCGGCTTTAAAATCAGATCGCACAAAAGCAAACGTATAAGGACGGAGCATAATGAGACGTGTAAAAGAAACAGCTGGAGAGCTCGCCTCAAGAGCTCAAACGATATGCGCCTTTGCATTCCATTCACTCTATCAGTCAGCAACAATTTTTGATTAATTTGGAAATTAATGATTAATTTGTTAATATTTGAATGAGTTCGATGGCTTGTGTAAATCCTCTGAAAAGGACCGATTGGCGCACAACTTGTGCAATTTTTTATGCCTTGAAACGAAACTTGCTGAGTTTGCAAGTTTTTCAGCACAAATGTAGGTGGTCAAACTTTGGCATGCGCCATATCCAGCAAGTTTCTCACTTCTGGATCCACTGACTCTTCAGTCGAAATCAGCAGAGCGGCAAGTGGAGGAACATGTATGTAGATAGATACAGAATGCACGTTTGCAAAGAAAATTGTATAAGCATACGAGAAGTGAAATACGTTTAGAATAATGCAGATATGAAGCAATCTTCTGGCAATGTCGAAGGAGTCACCTTCTTGTTGATAAATTTGTACCCTTATCTCTGAGGATGAATTTCACGTTAAATATGCAAATTCAGCCGACCTAAATCTTTTCTAAGCATTCTCAGTCGGATACTGTGGATCACGCTGGCACGCGATTACATAGTAGAACTGGTAAACGGTTAAAGCTCTATACATCTCACGTTCAAGAACTGCATCCATGCCTTGAGAGCGGTGCTGAGGTCAGAGCACCCCTCCCCCTCCCTCCCACTTTTCTCACCTCCTTTGAGCGCCGCTAGAATTTATACGTGAGATGATTCTCCACGAAGTTTTACTCTGACTCATCTCAACAAAAGAAATAGGTGAAATTTTTGATTCGCAGCTCTACGTTCTCTGCTTCGAAATGCTCGCCTTTGATTTCATCACAAATGCTGGCTTAGCAGTATGAAACCTAGCCAAAGATATTGACAGCAATGTTCAGCAAGTTCTTCAGTCTAATGCTACAAAGTCTGCAGGTTCTGTAAGTTTTTCAGACTTAGTAGCTGAGGAACTTGGAGAACTACGCTAAAGAACATGCATAACTTGCAAATTCTTAAGTCGAGCAATAACTTTCATTCAAACAGGACCTCGAGACTCAGAACCAGCTAAGTGATTCTAAATAACGGTCGGAGAATGCTGCTTGGTGACGGCATTGAAACAAGATTTCATACGCGTTAGGTGAGGATGTGATCTCTTCAGCGAAGCAATAAACTGCGCAACAAAACAATCCTATCATTAGTTTTTTTTGCAAAGCGCTCATTTACGAGTGAACAATAAAACAACGATCAGGAGGAGCACATAGAGAATGAACGATATGGTGCTTAAATAATCTAATAAAGTGGCATCGAATATGTCCAAAAAATATAAAAACAAAAAGGCGCTATGAAACAGCTGGCATCCAGTAGGCTTCACATAATTTTTTGCTTATTCTAAACAAGCAGCGATACCGTGCAAATAAATTGAGCTGGGGAGGGGATGGATAGACCTGAAAGCGACGAAGCTCTACATATCCGGACACACATCATTCGCATCGACAGAGTTTCCCTCCTCCACGAATGCTGCAGAATGCGCTCATATTAGCATCACATAGAACGTGAGTTGCATGAGGAAGTCATTATTCTTCCACTTCCTATTCAGGGCACATATGGATCAATGGCTTACCGAAAAACGATGGCTATGAACAATCCCCTTCATTTCATTTTCCTTATATGTTCCACCATATGCGCGAATCTAGCAATCTTACTTTCGAAGGCTGAAATATTGGACGCGAACAGTTCGTATATTCATTTGCATATCTCACTAAATCCGCCCAATCAGGTTGTCGATCACTGACTCAGTCGCTCGACGGATGGGTGAGTGTACAAGACTTTTAAAAATCTCACTTAGTGCCCTATACACAACCGCCACTTTTAATCAATTCTCGTTAACAAAAAGCAGTAAAAAACGAAAACATTGCTGGCAAAAAACAGCGGTCTCAACTGCAGTGTTACTTCTGTTAGCATTGCTTCTTGAACGAAAATTGTGCACCTTCGAGTGGTGAATTTATTGGGAGCAAGGAGAGGAGTTGCATTGGGAACATTATTTTTCTTAATAAACAGATGTATTTTTCTTAATAAACAGATGCTGCTATGGCAGTTCGTGAAAGCGGTTGTGTTCAACGGATTGGAATGACATTCTTTCTGCTGCGTTTAACCATTTCAAAAAGCAATGAGGAAGTGCATCTGGAAAATATAGCAACATTTCTTGAATAATTTTCAATTTGTGAGTCATAGAAATTGATTTAGACTGGTAACAAAACGCATGCAAGTTTTTGGCGTCTTTAGTATCTATCTTAAATCGCTCATTTAGAAGTTGGCGAGGCTCAGTTTGATGGTCGATATAAGACTAATCCCAAAACGCTCTTTATGCTCACCAAATCTTACAGCTTCTGTGACCGACAAATGCCTCACAGATTTCCGCTACAAAATTATCTGCCAAGGGGACAGGAATGCGTGCGTACGAACGGATAGGTCCTCATAGAAGTACGCTGTTTGCAACTGCAGGTTTGCAACGGCAATTATAAGGGACCAACGGCTGCTGAAAGAAAGACTCGTATAGCAAACCTGTTAACATGTTTTCCCACCCATCATTATCTGTCGTTTACCAACAATGGAAGCAACAATGTTTTCAATCTTCGAAAGAATGCAATCATTCCTATAGGTGCGCTACTCCACTCCTAATTGCTCTGCATAACAGAAATAACCTGAAGTTAGCATTTACCGCACACTCGAGCGGAAACCTTGAACAGATTATCTCCTGTACCATCGGATAATTGCATCATGCATTCGTGTAATAAACTTAGCTTATAGCAATTCATTAAAAGACGGCTTATTGTTGAGCTTTCGATCGTTTTTTTTTGGACTGTAATAACTGAAATGGTTAGTGTCGTTGTCACGGTCACAGATGTGCATCTTCTTCCGCGCTCAACTCGTTTCGCCAAGACACGCTCTTCGTGCAATATTATTCGGGCTAACAACATTTCCTCTGCTCGCTGTATTAGCCTTTTCGCCTATCCAGAAAATGGAAGACATTTTTAGTTGAGCAGAAATTGATGACATAGAAGGAGGAAAAAAAACTAAAATATCGCGGTCGATTATTTAAAGTGATGTAATGTATAAGTTCTAAAAGTAGTTGAGGGACCTTCAGCATTCTCTGAGGTTGCTGAAACAATAAAACACTTCTCGAAAACCATTAAGCATTTAATTCTTGACTACAGATTCTGATTAGATTACCTGTCGATGATGTGTTAATAAAATGTCAGTGCGAAACGAGCGATTACCAAGAGTTCATCAGCCAGCAATAATTTTGCAATATTCTATGCAGTGAGGAGCTGTTTGGAATATTATCACGCACATGCTTTGGAGAGCTCTAGTGATTGCAACTCCTGGTGAGCCCTAAGGACGACTGCACAGTGAAATAGAAGTTGAACTATTTGATCAGTTAGCAATACTACTCGGTTAAAGATGAAGTTCTTCACGGTCGAGGATTTCATACCTCGAGTTTGAGGCATGCTGGGGATGCACCGTTGGAAGCCACCACAGATATGTGAGCAAATATATGCTGACGGATGTTGACCAAGACCACGACATATTTTTTATGGTAACACAGAAACGCGCACATTTATACATGCACGTGGAAGATGCGAAAGAAAAAGCAGCGGAGAAATTTTGATGTCGATGTATAAATAAAAAACACGTTGTTTAGAGAGAAACGAGGTATTCAGGTTTGAGAGATTAAGAGCTCATTGATCAATTATATGTTGCATTTCCCAAGTAGACCTTCACTCATGGCTGCTGAGACCTCCTTGTATGTCACTAAGACAGGCAAGATACTTCACGGCGCTTATGCATCTAATAGCTAGATGGCTTATTAGCTATTTCAGACCTGACAAGTGTTAATTTTCATGTTTCCTTCGGACTTTGAACGGTGAACGCATCCTAAGACTACTTATTTATATCCTTCGGATCGTTTTGAGTACCTGTGTAACGAAATCAGTAACGATTAAAATAATTTGGAACAAGCTCGAATACGTGACACTTGAGGAATGCTCTGAGGTATCGCACCGGTATTAGCAGATCGCAAGTGCATGCGCTTCATCTTTTGAATGCTCTATAAAATGCATCTCGACGTTTCCCCAGCTAAAGCGACAATCGGAAATAGACGTTGATTTGATGGCGTAGACCGGTCGCCGTTCTAGCAGAACGGCGCCCTTCACCGCTTAACATAGCATTTAAATAGATGGAGTGCTAAAACAGCGCTTGGAATGCAAATGGCGATGCTATCTCGGGGGTACGATGGGAGATGCGATACAAAAGATAGCGTCGCGGAACAAACACTCTTTAAAGAATTCATTGCATAGAAGGACACCCGGTTTTATGATGGATGTTGATCGGAAAGAACTACACACATACAAACATCAAAGTTTTCTTTGCCAGAGGCGAATCACATCAGATGACACTTAGAGGGTTAACCGTTGAGTTGACTCGGGCAATTTTGAGACTGTGAATGTTATTTGAAAGCATACATATGCAGTAACTCATCCGAAGCTGTGTAGTGATTTGTGCTTACCATACATTTCAATGACTTAATCAGAGAAGATATACTCTCTCAGACCGACTTTGTGAGGTTGGGTGTGGGAAAGAGAATGGCGAGGGAAAGAGGTCCACTAAAAGTTGCGGACATTCACTGAGCATTGGTTCTATCCAACAAAGTTCTTAATTACGCTCGAGCCTCGAATATGACTTCAGTTTGACGAACAAAAGGCGGCAATTTTTTCAGTCGTTCCGTTATATGCTATAGGATTTNNNTGCTATAGGATTTCAAGGAAATCAAAATGTTGTTAGTTCTGTGAAAGTGATAAAAGAAGAGCAATTGTGTGACTCGACTGCAACTCAATAATTATGCACAAACCTGAAGTTATTTCTGGCCTAGCAAGCTCGGTGATTGTTTGCGAGATTCAGGTGTTTCGATCGGTGTTTGCGAACTGATTCAGGAAAACCAAGTTGGCATACGAACTTCTATCATCATTTCTTACACTCACTAAGTGGATTTATTTGGTGAACATCATTTGTTCAAAAGAGCAACAGCTATTTTCGACATTAAATGATAGTTCTTTGGTTAGAAATACGATATAAATCTGAATTTATATAAATTCATTTGCAAAAATCGCTCTTATTTGAGTTTCGACTAAGTTCTTCCTGATCGACACCTCTCTCCTCTTCTCTGGATTAAGCTCCTCGCCTCAGGAGCATAAAATTCATGGCTTTTAAGTAATGAATGATCTCCTGCAAAAATAACAAAGACAACCCGATCATTCTTCTACGAAAAGATCGCCAAGGAGTTACCTCCTTAGATGCAAAATCATGTCCTTGAAAAAGTATTTATGTAAGGCCTTAGCCAGGCGTGAGTATTGAAAGCTATGAACAGAGAATAACCCAATGATATTCCCACTGAGGAGCTAATCGGCTTACCAAAAACTTCCTCACGAACAAAATTATTAGTTCTGTAAGCCAAATCCACGCGTTCACACAGCCTTCGATTGCACACTGCAGATGCTATTTTCTGCAGCAAAAGCTTCGCTTTCTTAACGAAGGCCCAGTCTCTCCGTGTTTTTGCCCCAAAAGTGACTCCGCTACGTTTATTAAGCGAGGTCTAAACTGCTCGTTGATTGTTTTCATTGAGTGAAAAACATTTATTTGCAAACTGATACACTGATGCTGCAACGTTTGCATTATATTTTTAAGCAATCACAATTAGCTTCGTCGCATTCAGAAACCTATCAGTCGATATAGCATATCATTTATGAACCTCAAATTTCCGATTTTTCAGCTTAAGTTCCGAAGGGTTGAAGTATATTCCACTTCCGACATTGTTATATCATAACGAAAAAATTTCAACTCGAATCACTGACAAATGAGATCTAAGCTTTGTATCAGTGGTAAATACGAGCAATTCGAAGAATTGATTACCAAATGAGTAGCAAAAATGAGCACTAACGACATGAATTCCATGTGGAGTCAACTAGTTTTAGTAATATTCTGCGAGTCTCAAAATATTTCCAGCACTTTGCTGATTATCACTCAAAAAGTGCATGTATTCCTTCATTGTCGGACTTCAACCTTATTCCGCCATGCGATCTGATGGCAATGAAGGAGTTGAATAAATCTTCAGGCTGACGACTTCCAAATAAACCTCCTCTTTGAATTAAAATTGTCAACACTTTCAGTTTACCTCCATATGGTGCTATGTTGTTTTGTGCCCAGATTTCATTGATAGTTGCGAATGTTTAGCACTGAATTCCATCTTATTCCTTTTAATATTTCAATTAGCTCAATTTCTATACACAACATTTTGTGCTTGTGAAGTCGGCACATCACCTATGATTCAAAAATGTTGCAAAAGAGCTTTCTGGCAAGAATACTGAAGCGCTGCCTAGAAACGAACGCCCTATATTTAAACGCTGCTTTCCCTACGCTATCATATCCGGCCTCTCACCCAAAACCACCTAACAGTGTTCACGGCTCATATTTCATTTCATTTACCGACTACCATCCAGGCAGGTAAATATATATCTAACGACTAAGATTTGACGGTTGAATAGAAATAAGCTGCTCGTCAGAAATCTTTCACTTCAGCTAAACACTCAGAGGAAGAGAGAAACCGGAAATTCAAAATGTGGCTTTGATGAGTAGTAGTACCACCTTAATGTTTTGCTCTTCCCTCCCTTAAACCAAACTGTAGCCACAAAGAATTTCGAAAAACAAGAGGTCTAATCGTGCTCTCCAGAGTTTTGGTCGATTACACAAATCTTTAGTGGAAAGCTTTTCGTGCCTACATAAGCTAAAAAGAACCTCGTTGGTCCCATATTCGATTCTCTTTTGTTTTTTGTTTTTTTGCAATTCATCTGTTGATCACGCAAATTTCGGTGATTCGCCCAATTCAGTGTGCCTTATTTTGATCATTTTCCGGATGCGATATTCAATTGGATTTCTTCAAACCTATTGATGATTCGCATCATTAATTAAAATTCCGCTCATGTTCTCATAGTATATATATCAATTAAGCTCCATAAATAAAGCGTTGCATCAGAATACGCAAGAAAATTCAGAAATTCACTCCGTTGTATTCAACCACCGATGGACCATCCGAAGTAATGCCTCCAGCCCAGAGAATTTGCACTTTCCACGGTGTCGTTAAATTAAATTTTCCATTAAAAAAAGAATTTATGAACTTAAAACTGGACCAAGCTTGCATTCATTTCAAGAGACGATGACGTCATTTTCAATACATATTGGACAGGCTTCGATGACGTCGTGACAAGAATACTTTGGTGCCCACAGAAATTCCACAGTGCACGCAGTATCCGATTTTATATCACAACTTGAATTGCATTTCTTTGGATGTTTGAATCTTTTCTTTATATATGCACATCCACGCATACGTGCCACGATCTCATCCCAACTGCGGCAAATTTTCTGGGCAGCAGATCTGGGCGATTACTCAGAGAGCTTTGCATTTTGGAGTCGGAAATGGCCAAGTTTTATTTCACGTTTGACGTGAAGTTATCTAGAAGCCTGGAGTATGACTAATCCTCCCTCGTTTTCTTTTGCCTGCGATACACATAACACTTATTTCAAGCATTAGTAAGCGTTTGAATGGAAAATTAAGGCGCTCCACCCTCAACCCCTTCCTCACTTCCCTACTGAGGTATCCGTCTTTCATCAGGGGCTGAAGCGAATGCCGAATAAACAGCTATATTCAACAACAGAAAATGACATGACTCTATATGTCTTACAATGGTCATCTAGCCGCAGCGTGGAGACGTAACCGACAAGATCTTTAAACGTCCAAGAGTAGTAAGAGATCACATCATGAGCACTCTCGGATTCGTCTCGTTCGCAAAATTTCATTCAATACAATGTCCTCCTGATTTCTATCCCATGTCACTTCTCGAAGTGGGAAAAGTGTTGAAGAAAGCAAAATGAAATTATTCCAATTTATTGGCTAGGACCCATAATAACTGGTACGTCGAATAAGAAAGTGTTAAAAACAACGCAATTATATGTCAAGACCAATGAGACATTTCGTCACCAAATATGGTTGCGGTGTTTTTACTAAGGGTAGATACGCAGGTGACCAAAACAGACACTATCGCCATTCATCACCATAGGTCCTTAAACGACTTCACATAAATCTGATGGCACAGGGGCCATAAATTTCTGCCGAATGAGCATCGCATCACGAACGCCGAACAAAGCGACAACGGTTTGGTGACCGACGGATGGTTAGAGAACTCGATTTCGGACGTTAGGGCATTGACCATCGTGGCCGGTCTCTTCTCCGAAATAAAACACAAAAGTAACTCAATTGTTTATCATAGTGTGGTTGCGAATAATCACTGAATGCGCCTGAAGTCGGTAGATTCGGTTGATTGCGATATTAATCAGTGAACACTTCAATCCGGTCAATTCCTAACCTTCGTTAAGCTTCGTTTATTTTAAGCTATCAAATATAAATATTCAAAGTCACTGCGAAAAATAAAACTTGGCAGCATATTCGGCGCAAACTTTTTTAGCAATTAGTTTCGACTATCTGGCAGTTGGCAAATGGGTGATCGAGATTTTTTTAGTGAAAGTATTCGAAGCTAAACAAAAGAATTTGTAGCAATGCAACATTACCAAAGTCCGCATGCACGGTCCATGAGCGGTTGTCCTCTTGTGGTGGGAGGAGGGAATACAACGCGTGATGCAATCCTCTGCCTCGTCGTTGCAATTTTTTGCATGGCGATATGCCATTGCAATCAAGTATTATATCTCAGACGACTGCGCTGGCAAACTTATCCAGGCAATCACTGAAGCAAAAGAGTGGAACAGCCTTTAATAGTTATGCCCTAAACTGCGCATGCTTTCATTGAAGGGTGGGGGGAGGGGGGGGTTGGGTGGAATGGACGGAGGAGCAGAAAAAAAGGATTGAGGGAACGAGTATTTCATCTGCCGAGCGTTAAGATCAGAATGTCTGTTATGAAGTCAAGATAATGAAATTTTCCAAAAGCGAAT
This sequence comes from Toxascaris leonina, assembly GCA_022844705.1. Classification (NCBI taxonomy): domain Eukaryota; kingdom Metazoa; phylum Nematoda; class Chromadorea; order Rhabditida; family Ascarididae; genus Toxascaris; species Toxascaris leonina. The sequence goes on from JAARMF010000319.1 coordinate 30,015, forward strand.
TATTATTGACAGTTTGCGGTCGACGCCCAACACAAGCATTCCTGGTTTCCTGTTCCGACCTTCTCCCTGTTCGGAAATGTTCGCTGCCGTCAATGATGACCGCGAGCGCTGTCCCGCAGTTATATTATAATATATAAACCGCTTCTGCATGATGCGTGAAATTCTCGAGGGTTTCATAAATTCGAAGCAACAAAAGAATTGCAGGCGAGGGGTTCTTGTGCAAGGGTACTATGAACGCAGAGATATTCTTCTGTAAATTGCTAATATTCGACTTTTGCAAAAGCACTAAATGTTTCAAAATGGGATTATAAGCAGGATTCGTCTATAATCACCAATATGTCATAAGGTTCGCACTTATCGACATCATAAAGGTGGGCATAACTTGTGTACATGTAAACACGAACTGAGATGATCAATAGCGTTATCAGGCTCACTTCCTTGAGGATTTAGCTCTTTGAAAGGGTCCTGATCAGTTCCTTGTTACCTTCATTGACCTATCAATGAAAAATCCTTTTTTCTTTTGTTTTGATGACAACAGAGAAAAATTGGAAGAAAGTCTTTTAAATGTTTTACGCGTTCCAGCCCAAAAAACTGATCACTGCATTTTCTATCGCAGTCATCTCCTTGATTCCATCTTCATGCTCGCTACTTTCAACTCGCGAAACAATGAAGCCGCAGTTGCGAAATTGGCCGAGCAGAATTAATATTCTACCATGTACTTAAGACGTCCGGAAATTTTGCATGCATTTCACACCAATAGGATCCAAACTTTACGCCAATAAAGCCGTAGGAAAACCTCTTTTGTGGAGTATCCGTACGAACCATAGTGGAGTATCAATCTTGCTCAGAGGGTGCAAACAGTCGAGATAAGTAATGTGAAAAAATTGGTAAAGTGCTCAGATCACTTCCAAATTTCACTAGCGGGAGATTTTTAGTATGGTGATTCATCGTTGATGTCCTCCTCTTTCTCTTCATTTCTCATCCGTCCCCTGACCGCTGTCAAGATTTTAAACTTTGGTGTATGCACAGAAATGCGGAACTTGCTACTTCTCCTAGGGTTTTCCTTTCAGAATACCTTTTTTGAACTAGGCAAACCCATCCTCCTTAATTACCTCCATCGTTGCCTGAAAAGGCATTATGTGCATCTCCTCTTCCCCGACTCCTTAAATAAAGTTTCCTGCTGCCTTTATATTCTGCACCCTGCCCAACCATACCATCACATATTGATTCCATCTCTTTTCAAAGCCCAAAGCTTTCTCATTCATCAGTTATTTTAATCATTCTCATGATTTCATCACTGCGCTGATAAAAGCGAAAGAACCAACGAGGACGGTTATCAACCTACAAATAAATTATCGTGCGATTGTAGGGTTGCCGCAAATATCTACTGAAATATTGCAATCGATGTAGCACTTGTATGAGGATCACTCAGAAAATCCCACTTGCACCGCAATCGTTATCTCATTCAATCGTTCCATATAGTGATTATACGTCATGGATCTCTGATAAAAACACAACGCTTACATTGCAATGATGCATTTCACGATTTTGATATCAGTTCTGCACGGCACTGCAAAATTTATAAACACATTAAGCATTCGGCATTAAATGAGCTCATGTTATATCGTGAAAACAAACGGTAACATTAGCTAGACTGATCTAGTTGGAGCGTTGCATTTCTCTCAGAGCTGCTGCCGACTTTAAAGAGTGCATGGTTGATGGCTTTTGGTCAAAGATCACATGGATTTCATTACTGCTGGGAAATGAATATATAATGATGATGATGACGGAAAGGAAATTTCAAAAATCATTGTCTCGACACTTTTGTCTACGAATACTGTTGATCAGCGACATTCCAATGTGCAGATTAATGGTCCTTATAGGATTGCAGCTGCAGCTGATATTGACACAATTAGTTCTTGTCCATACAACATCGTTTGCGATATTCACAAATGGATTCATCAGTTAGCAGATATTCTCTTATGTTGGTTATAAGGCTCAAAGAACAAAGCCGATAAGGTGCACGTCTGTCCATGAAGCATCCATCACTCCTCACTCGTCTTTTGCGAACGAAGAAGCCAACAGCTAAATATGTTATTTTAGTTCAGTGATATCCTTTGTAATCGCTCCAACAAGTTTTCTTATTAGAGTGAAATGAACTTCGATAATCGGTTCATAAACAAGTCTTTATGACAATCACTCATCGAGCAAATTTAGTGCAGTCAATCCACACAAGTGTCTATTCTCGAGCATTTATTGCGATATTGTCGCCCTGGCAGGGTGCTGAGGGTTTCATTGCAAGAACCGGCCTCTTTTCGCTTTGTTCTAACTACTCATTCAATAGTGACAGAGCATTTGTTTGTATAGAACACAGCAAACAACAGTCGCTATTTTATTGCTTTAAACTCGTTTTGATGAGAATATAATCACTGATTCGATTGCAAAATTCATTACAAATAATTAAGTGTAACAATGGAAGGGGATGATAGTGCTGATGAGTGAAGCATACTGAGCAATCAACGGCTTTAGTAAATTACCTGCTACAGGTGTGGTGGAACAGTTGATCTCTTTTGCCTTTGCCATCTCGTCTTTCAGTACGAAATTGCTTTTTCCTTCCCTACTCCTTCTCCAGATAACTATCATAATTTCCAATTTTTGGCTAATATTCCTCCTTTATTGGAGTTCGAGATGAGAGAACATAGCAAACTTGCATATTTGCCCCAAGACTTTGTGTTTACTGGAAAGTCTTTTGTTTCTTTTGGAGTAAACGATCGTTTCGGATCGAAACTCAAACTGTCTGCTCACAAATTCGCTTTATCCGACAGCAGAAATTAGCGAAAAACTTGTCTATTGCAAAGATAAGCAACAAGCATTGCAAATGCAAACTTAACGGTCATTTAGTAACCGATTTTTGCTGCCTTCTAATAAATTTGTCGGCAATTATTTTCAATAATTCTTTGCAAAAACGACTCCACTTTGATTCACGTATTTTGCGCTAGTTCGCTTCTCCGCATCAGCTTCAACTTCACCCAGACGCACCTTTACATAATGACTGCATTATCCTTTGCATACGCCACCATACGGCCATGTCGACTTCAAAACTTACTGATGAGTGGAAAAAGGTTCGGTGCTTCGCATTCCGCGGTGAAAGCCTTTATGCGTGTAACTAAATTTGACCAATGAACGATTTAAGCCGCATAATTGCTACGACTCACAGACAAGCTTTAATGATCAAAAAAGCACCTTATTTGCTTCCATGGGCTTTTTCATTCCACGTCATCATACTCATTAATATGAATGAAAAGCCTTAGCCCTCCCTCCTCACTCCAACTCCTCCTTCGCCGTCCTCTCTTGCCTATCCTTGACCGGTACTGGCCATGCACTCTAATTTTGAATGTCAGGCTAACAAAGCAAATTACGCTGAAGGCTGCGGTTGGTTGCACAAAAGGAAAGTCCAAAGAGGTGCGAAATATTTGCTGCTTTTTAGTGGTCGAGAAGCATGGTCAAAATGGTCCCAATCGAATTACGAAACGATTTCTTTTCTTCTGAACAATAAATGTGTGGAATGCTAATAATGGATAAATTGTTGATAAATGGTATCTCAAAGGTAGTCAACATAAGCCTCGAGAATCCGAAACATTGCAAACAATCGGAGGTCGATTCATGCATCTGCTGATTGGTAACATACGAGGCTGCTAGTTTCAGATGATTTCTCTCTTTAGCGCAACTTGCAAAATTTTGTGTGCAAAGAGGGAAATGCCAAAAAATGTTCGAATGGAGAGTGATGCAGAGAAGAAAACAGTTCCAGAATGGCGATCAAAGAAGGGTCTGTCCATTGTACGGAACGGTTTCGTCTTCCGTATCGAGCCGATCAGCGAAAATTGTTCATTAGAGTGACAATATAATACAACCGGAATTAGGTGTGCTGGAACCACAATAAATGAATCAGCGTCACTATGCAGTGATGCTTATTCATGTACATAAAAGTATCATTATAAGCAAAGGGGGAATAGACGCCAACTGAGAGGAGGAAAGAAAATAAGAGAAGGCATAATTAGCGGAATAAATAATTCAGCCATTCTTTTGTAATCAGATTTGTCACGAGGTGACTCTTCGAGTCACAGGCTAAAATAGTTGTAAAAATAATCGCTCTGATTTCAGATGAACAAATAGAACTCATCTGCTTTTTTGCAGGATATCATTCTACCTATAAGCGTTGAAGCTTCAGAAAGTATTGCGTACTACAAGAGATTCGCAGTGTTTACAAAATTTTTCGATGGTCAATGATGAAGGCATTAAACTTTGAAGAAACTGCATATTGAATAGGAGAAATTGCACTGTTATGATTAAGCGATGAAGGCTGCATTCAGATATATTTCAGCACAATTGAGATGAATGAATAATTTTATGGTGCTGCTGCTTCACATCAATGAGGGGGTTGGTTATCAAAGCATTTGGCGTATTGCGATATTTGTTTTATGCGTTGGTGATGAGATTTTAAAGAGAAATGATTCCTCAAAAAGAAATCTTCGCCTTGGTGTGCATAGCAGATGATTACGGGTGAAAACCCAAATATGAAAGTTTCTTCACCTACGATTGACGAAAACGACAAACTTTAAAGAAAACAGCAATCTTTGAAAGCCCTCCACTCAACACATTCTCAACGAAAAACTTTTAGAAATGATATTTGAGAAATTCGGAATATTGTTGAAACATTCCACTTGAAACGACTGACTTATTTTGCCTGTGAAGCAGAATTTAATACTAAAAATATGAATTCGAAATTGCAACATTCAGCGATTTTACATATTCCCACTTGCAAGGCTCATCAAGACAAAATCCACCAGTGTGTATGTTCACGTCTGCCTATCTGGCTGCAGTGGCATCCAAAAAACTTCTATTCGTTTCTAAAAGGACACTGACTCTCATTTCACACCGATGAAGCCGCAAGAAAGCGATTTTTTACACGACATTTCTATGAGCGGTCGGATCTATTAAAATGTGATATATTGATTAGCACACTCGTTATTTGTTGACAGTTCGTGCAACCATCTAGTCTGGCAAGCAGTTTTATACGCTTCTCCACTCCGCACTTTTTGGTGAGTCTGTGTGATCGTTTCAAGCATATAATCGTGGGAGTTCACAATTTTGATACTCAGCTTGCAGTGCTCGAGAAAGCACAAATATAGGTGGAAGAACGTGCCATGGATAAACGACAAGCTTGGTGTCTCATTTGCATCATCAATCGATTTCTCAGGCACCGGATGAGAAATTATGCAGAAGGACGCAATCATATTTCAACTAATCCGATCACCCTCAAAAACTTTTCACGAAACAATTCCCCCTTTTGAAAATATTCCTGTAGAGTGAATATCTCACTTGTCCAAAATACCAACAAAATCACGAGCACCCTCAAATGTTTTTACATTCTCTCGAAGCTGATAGATCAACATGGAATATGTTGTAGGAAGTAGAACTCTATCTTAGCAAACAACGAATCCCACAAATCCAGCTGTAATGATTTCCAAATCGGAACTATCGGACAGACGAGCAGACAGACAAATGTACCTGCATACACATACGTCGATGCAGCATCACCAAATTTACAAATTCCAAAAGTGCATTAAATGGGATCAAAACGTATTGTAGCCAGAACTGCAGTTTTCATTAAAAACAAATTCTGAAATACAAAAAGTTTGCTGAGGAGACGATGTTGAGATAAACATCCAGATGTTGTCCTCAGACTCATAAATTTTCTGCCAGAATTCCCCCTTTCGCATTCCTTTCAAAGATAAGTGACCTCTCAAGGATGCACCAAATAGGATCTTCAGACTCCCTGTGATATTTATTGTTATTTAGTGTTGAGTCTTAGAAGGTGCTCGCAGAAGAAATTTTTGGGTTTTTTCCGACGAAAACAATCAACGGCATCGAAGATACCGGTTTCTCAAGACCATCTCAACATTGACTTTTGCGTTTGTGACAAGCCAAAATTATGTGACAAAGTGTCAGATGCATATAACCTGAGATTATTGACCAAAAAAGGATATTATGCAAGAAGAGAGTAAAAGATACACAAGATAGGCGCATTTTCGAGGCTTTTATTTTCGTCAAAACATCTCAGAGGACCTTACAAAACTTCAGTGGTGAGGGTTTTTTTGCACTGGAAAGGAGCTGCATGAAACCGTTTTGGATGAGAGAATCTTTAGAGACTTCTGGAACTTTTATACTCGATGTTAACTTGATTCCACAGCGAAACATTCTTTTCAATGTTATTTTGAAATGCGATGCAGAGTGGTGAGCATGTAAAGATTTACGGTTGCTTTTTTAACGAACTATTTTTAAATTCATGTCATTTGAGAGAATTGGCCTTATGGGATCACGAGAGCCATCACTCAAACAATTTTGAAATAAAAAGGCAGTTGAAGAAAGAATACAGATTAGCGATGCTGCTCTGGAACGAATGCGAGAAGATGAGTTACAAGAGGCGGCAATTAAATTTTCTTTAAGGATATAACGCTGATAATACACAAGCTTGCCTGTGATTGAAAGTGACTGAAAGCATAAGTTAATGTTCTTGTGCTACGCTAGCAGACTAAATCTTCTATCGCAGCTTTAACTGCTTATCTGAGCTGTTATTGCGACACCTTTCTTCGTGAACCTTAACATTTACGAGAACCTTTCTTATATTTGCAATCAGTCAAGTCCGAGAAAAAAACCATATTTTGAAGTCGCTATAGACTTCGTTTGATAAAAGATCCTTCGCATTCGTATCAAGCGTAGGAGGCTATTCAATATGGAAGGATGCCACCTTTATCTGTTGCGTATTCTTCCATTCATAAAAAAAAGAACAAGTGCATTTGAAAACTCTAACATCGCATCCGCCAGCAGGCCGGCCACCAGGCGACGTACTACTGGCCTGGGCAATATGGAAAGCAAGAACGCGGCAGACTGCCAACAAGATGGGGTTTCGACTTCTACATGGCACTGCTAGGACGCGGCGAGTTCAGGATCGAGAAAGATGGAAAAATTACCAGCTGCATCGATGGAGACAATGACAAAGTCGATGAAATCACAGCTGTTCAATGTGATCAATGTGAACATCGCATCACTTCCCCACATCTGTGGTTGTGAGATTAGTAAAATTGTGTGAAACAAAAAGAATTAAAATGGGAATTCAATGTATAACAATCGAAAATATATTTCACAAATGATAGATATCTGAGAAATCTTTGAATATGATGCAAGATGAACTTCTACTACGAAACTCTAACGCTTTCGATAAGAAAAAGGTACAAGGGGGAAGTCGACATGCTATGTGTGAACGTTACACACCATTCACCCTCATGAACACACCTCACGGTCACTAGTAAGCAATAAATATGCGAAATAATGTCGTCATATTTCTGTTAATCTGACTCATAGAAAGCTGACATAGCAGATTGGTTTTTAAGGCCCAACCGGTATGAAATGCGCAACAATATTTTCAACTCTAACTCCGAGGAGGTGGTTCAATTCCTCCAAATGTTAAGCAGCCATGTGGAAAAGATTCAAAGGAGTCAGTCTAATGTATTTATCTCGCCGATTAAATTTCATAAATCTAGCACTATTTGTTTCGAAATTCAGGTAGACCCTCTTTAGCCCCATATCGGAGGTTAGTGCTGCAATAGGCCTCGTGTTTTGCCAGTGCTTCGTTCTAAATGAGGCACAGCTTGCCCCATCTGTCAACTTCCAGCATCAGCCATGATCAGAGAATGAGAGACTGAAAACATGAAACGGTAAAGTGCTGCGTTATTTTGCCTCCTTTCCTGCAAATAATTTTTGCTTCTCTTAGGTGTCCTTTCCCGTCAAAAACATTTGAGTATGACAGAACGACGTGCAATTTATAGTCAGGATGCTGCTAGTCGGTCCAAAAATATAATCCATTCAGTGGTACAAACACAAACTCGGATTTAATGCTATCGTTTGAGTGCTTCAGTTCACATAACAGTTGGTAGACGAACTTATTAAACAAATAAACGAGTAGTGCGAACACGGCATAAACATTTGTTTGGCGTTAATTTACTACGCTTAATACTTAATTATATCGGAGATAGTTGTCATTGACGTGAAGTATATTATACGGAGTTTTCGATAACGCAACATTGGATAAATAAAATAGTAAAAGAATAAAATGGATGAAATTTCTAAAACTGCAAGCTACACATGAGATCAACCATCACTCAACGAGTAGAGAAGCGGTGAACAATTCGGATCGAAAGTGGCAATCGCCGGCGGCAAGATCGTTTCTCTTTAAGAAAATGTTGTTTTTTGCGTGATCCGATTGTTTGCCAACAATATCGCGTTTACCGATCGAACACACTCATTCGCATGTTATTTGTTTTTTAAATTCATTCAACAATTAATTACGTTTCAATCAGATAAACTCATCGCTTAGAGTTAATTTAAATAATTAAATCATCCCAAGTGATCAATAAATCAGTAATCATCTCACGTGGTCAATGAATCAATAATCACCCCAAGTGATCAATAAATTATCAATCATCTCACGTGATCAATAAATCATCAATCATCTCACGCGATCATCTTCAGTGAGAAATCTCATCATTTGTACAATGCGATTGATGAGCGCAATACCATAACTCATTTAAAGTGAGATCTGCACAAGATGAGATTGCCAGCAGAAACAAAATTCAATAAATCAATTGAATAGCGAAATGATGCAAAGCTAGATGAGTATATCAGAAAGCGCTGTTGGTGCTAACTCTACTCAATTGTTGCATCTATCGCTGGTAAAAGCTTAATAAGCAGCGTTTCAACGACGCCAGCGAACATCTGCCGAGATTAGCTGTGATCCGGCAAAACAGCAACGAATGTTAATTTACGAAGGAAGTTCATTCGAACGCATGATATACAACGGTGACACTTCCGCCACATTTTCCTTTCCAGACAACCTAAGGATGGAGGACGATAAACACAAGTAAGGGACCAGTTTTGCGTTATACAGTTGCCATGTTGAGATGAATACTAGCCACATGCAAAATACGGATGCTCACGTCGTGATCACCGCAAAGTCATCGAATACCCAAATTCGGATATATAAAATTGCCTATGTGCAACTTGCATATTCTATGAGAACTATACCTTATTAACACTTTAATTTCCAAACGCTTTCACCGAAATGTGGAAAGAAGAGGAAGACCGAGGAGGAAGTCTTCATAAAACAAGAAGGATAAGGTATTGCCGATAAAGGACAATAATAAGCAGCCTTTAACTAACCTTCGATGATTTCCACTCGATTGCGGTTGATGGCCTATATACGAAAAGTGGCAAAGTGCATCACTCCGAGTTTGAGAGAAATAACGGCGAGAAAGAAGTGTTTCCGAACTTTAGAATCCCTCTAAAAAATATTTTCCAATATGCACTGAATGTTCCGTAAAATTTAATGGGAATGCCGAACTTTTCATTCTTGCAGCTAACCAGCTATAATAATAAAAAAGAAATTTTCGGGCATCGCCAGCAAAATTTATCCGCAAACACTGCCTAAAACTTCCAAAGCAGCCATGTTGTCCGACGAGACGATACTGAACAGGATGGTGTGTGGCTGTGCATCAAAGCGAACCAGCGGGTGGTTGTGTACCAATTTCCTGCGGCCGATTCGCGAACCATAAATCCCTACTTGGCGCACTGACCCTTTTCCTCTGAAGTGGTACTAGTAGGACTGCAAATGCAGGATTGTTTTCTGGAACAAGAGCAGGAAAAGTGCAATGAAAAGCGGTCAGCCGCATACGGCTATCCTTCGCCAACTATCCTTCAGCTTTCAAGACAGTGAAATTGAAAATAAGTTGGGATAAAAAAGCTCGTAATTGGAGGGCTCATAATTCACTCGCTTTTTTCATTGTCTTTGATTTGAGTTTACTTACTTTATTACTGAGACTCGCTAATGTCGCAATCGTTTTGTTTCAGTGGGCGCAATTTCACTCTTTCTCGAAAATTTTTCGAAGGACTCTCTTTTAGCACGTTTCACCTCTTCTAGGCCATCTGAACGATTCCATACGCGGTAATGTGCAATTCCACAGTTGCTACACTATGAGATGATATAATTATCTTTCATGTCAAATTTGCATGATTAAAAACGCATCAATGAATAGATAGATGTGTGTGAATCAAGGCAAAGCAACATATAAATATTGCTTACATCCTATCACGGCTCTACTGTAATGAGCGAGTTTCGAAACAAGTGGGAAATGATCTGAAAAGCAAAGTGCAATATTCGGTTAGTGTCAAGCAGCTAAATGGGCTCAGAAAATTACCGTACGGAAGCACTTTTTTACGGCATTCAAAATGGGATGTCATCTAGACGCGTCAACGAGAATGCTTCGTTGGTTATCTCTTAAGAACGAACTTCACTGACACTCGTCCAGTGCAGTAAAAGTCACAATTTTTCGAGATGCTGAAATAAGAATCTTTTTGGCATTAGTGTGATGAAGATCCAGTTAGGGCGTGATCTAGAAGAAAGGATTCATGTGATTACGTGGAACTCCCATCATTTTTGATGCGAATATATTTTGATTGAATATTTATCTCGAGCTACACCGATTTGATGCATTACAAACACTCATAAACAAGCGACTCCTCCGCATTGTCGCAGTTGAACAATATATCTTGCTCCGCATGGGTTCTTGTTTCATCCCTGACAGAAGCCAGTCGATGCGAGGCGACTTCTACGCGCCACACTCTCGGATTGCATTTCGAGCGTCTCGTGAAGGGGGAGATATGGTCGTACAACAGATTCCATTGCAAAATCGCCATGAACTATCCAATACAGCCACAGAAACTGCTTATAATTCACTATGCAAAGGTGACAAAAGTCATGAAATATTTGAGTGCCGTTCAATTATGGAAGCTTTTGATGAGACGGTTTAAGTGCACTTCCAGAGAAGCCAATGAGTATTTAAATACGCGTAATGAGCACTTGTTTTGTTCTGACTTCTGCTTAGATGCAGTCAGCTTTTGAAAATCTGTCTATCAACAGCGAAACCGAATCGGTTTTCGTCAGAGAGCTCACATACTCTGGATATTCTCGGAGCACCAGCCAGTGAATTGAAAAATGCCGCACTCAGATGAAATGCAGACTTTCAGTTGCTCTATAGATATTATTTATGACATTTTTATCGAAATCATATGCATATCGCATATTTGCATAGTGCATATACACACGATATATCTTTACATCCATCCTTGTATTTATAAAGTAAGTACAATATGTAGTTGTCGAAAATGCGTGGTTGTGTTATTTTGCTCGCGCTTTTTTGGTTAGAATGCGCTGTTTCAGCTATTTATTTCCCTAAGATTTTGTTTGGTTTTTTTAGCCTTTGGGAAATTTGGACTTTGAAAGTGGATTATTCGAATTGAAATCTTGGAACTTTGGAATAAAAATGAATCCAAATCTCGGATCCGCACAGCACTGAATCAAAGTCTTGGAATGAAAGTGGAATTGTGAAAGATTTTATTTTGCAGCAAATATATACTGGAATTTTGAATGGAACAATAAGCGAATTGAACAATAGGAGAGAAAAATCGTGCGATATCCAATGGGCCATGTGATGCGTTTATTTGCATAAGGCAAACATTGATTCCCTCTTCAGCTGAGAAATCGCCATTTTCATAGCAAAATGATATTCATCCGACGTTTGCAATTAAGTGAGAGCTCAGAAAGCTTGTTGAGCACTGAGTTCAAGAAAAGAACACCATTGAATGCGAATTAGACTTCGAGGCTCGTGTAATTTTTGAAGTGTTTTATGAATCATTCGATAGCAATGCATCAACACCTTTTTATTCACCGAGAGTTATCCTTGACAACAATCCTTTTCTATTACAATTCGTCGATCACTTACTTATATTAGCAGCCCAACTGAAATGGTGCAGTAATTAGATCGAAATGATCGGGAATCTCGACAGTTCAAAAAGACTAATGAGCTGTCCCTCAAGGAGAATACCTATCGAGTGGCGATGCACACTCGAATTCAGAGAGACCGATTATGAAATGTGCTATCGTTGAGTCTTCTTCGTTCACAAAACGAGAACAACGCCAAAATTTCAAGCGGTGAGTTGAAAAACTTTGTAGAATTTCACAACAAATTCTATAAAACTTTAACCAGCTGATTTCACAGGCTGTTGAAAGTTCCCTCAAAGAAAACTCAGAGGCAATGAGAGGACCTAACGTTTTCAAAAAGAAACACTTCATTATCTCTAAACTTACCCATCCTGCTCGGTGAAAAGCGAAAATTTTTCAACATTCCTCACTTTATGAAGAGTGCATTTATGCTGATAATTTGCAGCTGTTATACGTCTCGACTATTAGCCAATTTTAGGGAAAATGTTTAAGTGAAATTTCATAGCATTGTGGAATCATTTGTTGCCACGAAATATTTTTGTAAGGGGAATAAAGAAGACGGCAAAATGAGATCTCTAATGGCTTCTCCACTAATAAGGCAAATTTATTTATTTATTCCAATTGCTGTATATTGATGATAATAACGATTCCATAGAGATGTTTATTCACGGTTTACCAAAGTCCCAACACTTAGCGATTTTCAAACATGGAACAAGTAGGTGTGTTATGCATTTAAATCGCAAGTCATAAAATCAGAGGGGTCAAGTCAGAAGAAAGGGCAAAAACACAGAAGAACCGAATAAGACATAGGAGTAATAAATTGATTGCGATAACCGGAAGTTAGATGCCAAGAAAAGAAAATATCTGTAGCCAACGCGAAGTGACGTTGGTTGTCAAGCTCAGCAGGCATTGTTTGCCAACTTTTACACCTTTTATAAAATTGTCCATCACATGTGACACTCTTCCATACCGAATTTTCTTTCGGCATTTGTGTATCCTTTTCATCATTTCTCGCCACTTGAAATGTCTTAGTTTCAATTTACATTTTTCGCCTTTCAGGACGAAAAATATTTCACTTTCAGATGCCATAAAAATAGTTTTACCAGCCGTCATCAATTTCTATGAGATGACACTGCAGTAATCAACAAAACTGCTCAGAATTTGAATTGGCTTCATCGAAATTTCGGCTGCTTAGGAAATAGCACTAGACGGCTGATTAATAGTGATGGATTTTCAATCTTTAGAAATTATCAACAAAATTCCAACATTCCGACCAGTGTGGTGGTCGGCGTAAGGAGGATCTATTAGATGGTTTTGACGGTTTCTTCGGAAAAGCTGCTTTCGTCAAGGTTGGCGAGAAAAACGATTCAAGTTCGAGAGCTGTAATGAGGAAAACTGATAAAGGAAGATTGCTGAGTGCATTTTGAAAGTGAGTGAAAGGAAGTTATATCAAAGTTTTGAGCAGCTCACCTATGAGTCCCTAGATTAACACACCGTCCTTATTATTATTAACACACGTTGCTCATTATGTTGTTCATCAACAAGAAAATACTTCTCGATGTTCCCATAATCGGGAGAGCAAGTCTTGACTTCACTTCTCCGTTCAGGATCCGCTGTACTTAAGTAGGCGAACGCCATCGGGAGCGTACTCATCTTGATTTTGAGATGTTGATGCAGATGCAACATTCCCGCTCTCCCCATAAGGAGCTGCGCCAAAACGAATACCCGTTTGATGCGCAGAATTCACTCCTATGGAGTTAACTTGTCCTGGATATTGATTACCTTCATTTGGATCCACATTTGGATACGGTTGGTGGTAAGCATCTTTATCAAAACGACCGGACTCATGTCGGAAGCCATTTGGGAACATTTCGCCGCAGCTTGATCCAGAATGTGTATGAGCAAATGGCGAATTAGTTCGATAGTCTTCTGGAGGCTCATGAGATCGGTAACCGTCGGTATATGTTGGTCCATGATGTGGTGAGGCTGGAAGCTGTTGTTCTCTGCCACAACAACAATGACATTGATGGAAGCCAATTTCGTTAGCGCGAATATCTCCTGGCATCGGGCGAAACCCAATAGTTACGGTCCTCTGGCACGCACATACACCCCACTGCAAGAGCAGCTTTGATGCAGCATTAATTCCAAACGAATATGCATCCCGCAAGAGTCATGAAGAAATCAGACAACAAAATAATCATGAAATCCCGCATTGCAGCGATTTTTATCACAGCCAAATAAATTACTGGAACGATGATGAACAATAATGGCGAAATTGGTCACGCTTTTAAACAATTTATAACCGATGAAAATGTGGAAATGAGAGATTGAATGACGTTGATAAGCTTATGCAATGCAGTCAACAAGAATTAACCTACCATTATTGGATTCATGAAAAGCTCAGGAAAATGTATATAACTCCGCATTTCAGGAAATAGGGCTCAGTTTCCCTTTTCTAATGGACGAAGAGAGGTGAACGATGAACATTCGTCGTTACGAACCAAACTTGTCTTTACAAAAATTAATCCGAACTGCTGTATCGGTCAGAATCACCGAACTGAAATATATTGATTTCCTTCCCATCGTTCTGATCATCCCTTTTTTAATTCTGATCATCCTAGTGGATTTCCCATCGTACGTGAAGATAACAGCATCAGCAAATCGTTACTGCTTTGATTTAGAGGTTTGTTGAGTACTTTTGATCATTTCAGATATTCCTCCAATTTTTGATAGATGTAAAGCGAGCATTAACTGGATTATACACTGAAATGTTTAAAAGAATATTGCGCAATATAGGGAATGTCCAGACCAATTGCATCTAACACTTGTCAGGACAGAGAAGAAATACTCCCTTCTGCAAAGAGTTCGAAAACGTTCAAAACTTCTGTCCGGCTTTGATGCACCCATTCAGTCTCTCTCACCACTAAATGCTAAAGAGAGATTTCTATTTCCAGGCGAAACTGATTCACTCTTGANCTCCCTTCTGCAAAGCGTTCGAAAACGTTCAAAACTTCTGTCCGGCTTTGATGCACCCATTCAGTCTCTCTCACCACTAAATGCTAAAGAGAGATTTCTATTTCCAGGCGAAACTGATTCACTCTTGATTCAATTCCAAGCCCAACACTCCAGCGAACGGAACACTGAGTATCCATTCGCCTTTGTGCATGCCTCGCACTGTTTTCACATCGTGACGGGGAGGCACTTTCAACGCAATAAAAAATCGTCGATGACAAACCGGACGTGCGCCAACGTGTTCGCTTTCATACTGACCACCTCTTTCATAGTCGTCCTCCTCAGATTCCATCTCTAAAAAGAGCTTCTCCAATAAGGTCGTGCACTATCAAAACACCATGCATATTTATCGACGCAACACAACTTTAGTATCACTAGGTCAGGTGACGATAAAATGCAGCCGAATAGATTCAGGTGGAATAACTTAGATGATGCTGATTATGGTACGAGAGCTACCAGCTTTGACACTAGATCAGCGTCGAATTCATTGCAATATGTCGGAAGGCAGAGTGTTCTCGATTTGCAGCCAAAGTGCCTACAATGTTATGCCAAACAGATAGGATTACATCCACCACCGACCCACTAAATTGGTTCGAAGCAGGTAGTCATAGCAATTGAAATACATAAGGGAATAAAGGTACGCAAATAGATGAAGTGATTTTGCATAAAACGACTACAAGACTTTCATCGCATCAGTCCAAATTCAAAATTCCATCTCTCTACCACATGCAAAACTTGCCACGACAGTAATGGAGAGGCGATTTTCCAGTCGAACAAAATTGCGCATTTTTGCGTCAATTCCCCTCAGAGATTTTTGCATATTCTTTACCTTGTGCTTGATTTTTACGTCGTTCGACGGTTGACACCAGATGAACAGATATCTAAGATAAATGTCACACAAAGTCATTTTTATGGCGCTTTAATTCGACATTGAAATCACTAAAATACAGTACTGATTAGATTGAGCTTGCTAAATTTATTAATTTATTGAATATAGCTCAATATTGCTAAAATATTATTTAACAAATTCTCGAGCTAATAAGACAACTGAAAAACCTATTTATTTGCAGCTTGACATAACATCACTGATGGGAATTTATATTTTTAAGCGAGATGTGTTTATATGACGATATGGGGGAACGATATTGCAGCCATTCAATGTTGAGGGATTGGGAATGAATGGCAGTCGGTATTTGTCGTGAAAGAGAAAAACTCTGTAATATTTACATAGTGCAGAACAAGCTTTGTGCGCACAGCAAATGTAATATAGAAATACATTTTTTAAGTGAAGTAATCACGTTTGATTCATTCTTTTCGCAGTATAGTTATTGGCTGGGCAATTATTTGAGAATTGTGTGGGATTGGCTTGATGCTATCACAACATTGCTAGTAATGCAGTCGCTGTTATACCAACATCAGTGCTATACCGTTGCTGTCACTATCACGATATGCTCCTATTGATGTCATGCGAATCTTTTTGCGCCTCGATAGCGCTTATAAACAACTTTCGTCTCTGCTTGATTATCATACGTAATGCGTTAACCATAAATTCCAAATAAGCCTTTATTTCAAATCTTTGCTTGCTGATCTGTCCCTCTATCAAAGCCCTGAGCAAACCTCCGTCCATCTTATTCTCGCAAATTGCTTTCGCTTATGACCGAAGGAAGCTGTCGC
Organism: Toxascaris leonina; assembly: GCA_022844705.1. Lineage (NCBI taxonomy): Eukaryota > Metazoa > Nematoda > Chromadorea > Rhabditida > Ascarididae > Toxascaris > Toxascaris leonina. The sequence goes on from JAARMF010000319.1 coordinate 46,594, forward strand.
ATCTCCGTGGAATGGTAATAAAGAGAGTAGTAACGAACTGTTGCCAATTTGTAGTTTTACAAATAACTGACTGTACGAATTTTTATGCAAGAGCTCACTATACCTTAGCCATTTCTGTGAGCACATATATCTATCAATCTGCCGATCTCTCGAGTGGTTTAAACCACGGAAGTGTCAAATCTAGAGTTACTAGGATTTTGGACATAATATATACCGCAAGATGAACCGTACACCGTAAATCAGGTTGCACATCAGTTTTAAGAGGAGCTGCTGACATTTAAAGGCTGGCAAAAGTTGTATAGATGTTTTACACCGGTCGGATTGCTGAGAAGATAATTTTCTCGCGGAAGAGGCATTAAGTTAAACCATGAAGCCTTCACTCCACCAATTTCAATTTTTACTCGCAGATGCAAACTTGCTCATAAAAGTGCATTTGCATGTCCGAGCACATGTATACGCCCCTTCTTGGCTATCTCTCCGTCTGTCCGTAGTTTCAATTTGCCAAAAACTGAAGCCAGATTTGCGAAGTTCAGTGATTACACCGAATGCTATTCCTAGAGCCCCTATGGAGTATTCCGGATTGATCCATCAACTATGAAGGAGTTACGGATATTTGAATGTGCTAAAGAGTTCATATGTGTTATGCTTTCCGTATAACATCTTCTACTCTCAAAGAAAAAGATAAACGTTTCGTGGGAAACTTTTGCAGGCTGTCGTTTATAAGAGTATAGAAAATTATTTTGCATGATTCAATTGTTGCAGGCATTTCTGAAAATTGTTGATGATGTGAAAGAAATGCAGAAAGGCTCATCCTGCCAAACCTCCTGGCATGCTGTTCCACTTGTTAAACAGTGAAATTAGGTGTTTATTCAGCCGATCGAAACAATAAAAAATGATATCACTGCAATAATCACCATTAAAATTGAAGAAATTATTTGGAAACGACTCTTTATCTGAATAAATTTATTGTTTATACTATGCACTCTAATGTGGTATATGTTTGCTGAGGGGATGTGAAATTCGGTATGGTTGCTGCCAAATGGCAAAGATACGATGATAATAAGTGTTGGCGTGATTTGATTTGAGCAAAGAGGTGATAAAAGCAAATGGTCAACTAACGGAATGAGTAGGAAACAAATGGCGGCGCTTAGCAGTGAACAGCCGAAAAAATTTCGACAGCATTTCGAGTAATCTTTCGTTTTAACTGAAAGACAATAGTGTATTGGAACACCTACATGTGTTACTACTGTTCGCATATGATACCTCAGGCTCAAATCAACCATATAAAATTAACCTATTTGTCCCAGAATAATCCTTGACAGTGCCAAAAGCAAAACTACCCATAAATTTGGCAACTAGAAACGAATTTCTGTGTCAGAATTTTATCCCTTCCTCCCATTCATAAGAGCCACCGCCAAACATCAATTTAATTGCTTCGTTTTAAGTATCAAACAATGAGTAAGCAAATCAAACCCAATTCAAGATCGAGGTGTAGGGTTGAATACTGTAGACAAGATTCAATCACACAACCCTTTATTCATACAACGAGGAATGTTGAAACCCCAGTAAATGAAGATGCAGCTGAGGCCAGGTAAGGAAGAACAAGAAACGGAATCGGATCAATGAACCCATCATCACTTCACCAGGCCGATATACAGCATGTAATATTTCTGACTAGATGCTAAGGCAACCGTCAGGGAAATACAATCAGATTTAAAGGCTGGATCTGAGACTAGATGAGTGCGGTAGAAAAGGTCAGTGAACCGCTAAGGATCAAACGATGTACGAACTTATTCACATATTTGCAGATAAAATTAACTGCAAAAAAATCCGCATTGTAGTTTATTTATTATTTAATTTTACGACAGATTTGCAATCTACAACTAAATTAAATCGAACACCACAACAATAATTCGACAATCTTTTCAGATATCAATAATTACGTCGGCAGTTCCCTTTACTCCCATCCTTTATTCGCTGTCTATTCATTTGCCAATACACTACCCAATTTCATTTCTAAGTTAATAATAGCGACCTTAATCGGTTAAATACACCCCGTTATAAGGAATACGTTTCGGATAATTGAAGATCCTTTGAGATGAACGAGTATCCACCGAAATCACGGTCATTATACCATAGACAGTCTGCTTTCATTATTGTACAGTGTTGGCATTCGTCCACCATTTGGAGTAATCAACTAATTTTCGGCTCCGATTTTTCACGAACAATAATGTTATAAATTGTTGCATGTGACTTTATTTAGCGAGCAGCTAACCTTTCATAATTTCAAATGCAGCACACTAGAAGGCTTTAGAATATCTGTATACACTCTTTATCGACCGCAAACAAAGTAAGTGCAATCACTGCACCGAGCATTGACATCTGCAAAACATTCTTTCGAGTGATGTCAGCGATGCAATAAAACGTACTCTTCAGCCTGATATGACAAAATTAGTCTTCTAAGGTGTGCTGGAGTCTCTTTTACTGAAAGCCTTTGTTCGCCGCTTGTTTAAGTGAAATTTAAGAGCAAATTTGAAGGATTTGTTGTCTGAAAATAACTTTTTAGCTACTCAAGGTCTCCTTCTCGATGTGGCAGCCTGGTGCATCTGCCTATGCTTGATCGTTCTGCAAAAAAGTCTCATTGAAAAAATCTCTTCTCCCTCCCCGCACTATTCTATATGTGCCACTGCCTCTCTAAACATCAAATGAGGGCTCAGGTTAAAGAAGCAACCTTGTGTTGTGACAGTCACACTGCTTTTTATTTATGCCGATTACAGACTAGTGTGTATTTAATATGCAGACGCTGTGCATGAAAGTACTCATGACGTGAACCCCATTGAACACTTAACTATAGTATTCGATAACTCATTAAAAACACTATTTTCGTACTCCTCAAAATTGACCCCAATTATGGAATCTCTTCTACTCTTGTCGATGTCATTTCTGTGCTGTCTATGCCTCGATAAATTTTGAAAGAAAAATATTAAATATCGGCATTAGCTGAGCCCTCAATTATTTAGCGTTTGTTCCACATGACATCACAAAAAGATATTTTCAAAGCTGTTGATAATTAATTGAATAATCGATCTGTCTGATTAACAGTAACGTCAGATTTATAATCTGCGCTGGTGAGATGCTGAACCGCCAATATGAGACGAATGTGGAGAAGTGATAAGCCTTCTTCCTTTCGAATTGTTCCCTCTGGCAGAGCAGTTAAATGTTGTATTCTTAACACCAAAAAGATTTCAGTCCACTTGGGCTTTTGAATATTTACAAAGTGAAAGAAGCCTCTCCACTGCAGCGATAAAAAAATTGTTCGGCAGAATGGGAAAAGCAAAATTCACTAACTGTTGTGCAACAATAGTTTCCTATCTTTCCATTGCAGAGAGCCGAGGCTCTGAAACTTTTTAGAATGTTACAGAGACAACAACTAACGAGAGTGATATTTTGACGGCTAGCCACCATAAGACCACCAATAGTGAGGTAATTACGACCATCGACCAATCGAAGCATAAATATTAGCAGTTTCACCTTCAAGCAAATTGTTATCAAGCAAGCAAGACTTTGTTTATTTGTCAAAAGAAATTAGGCAATCCAAAAGACAGGCGACGATCTGCTCTCAAGAACTGACGAAATTCTCTTTCGACTGCCCCATTATGAAAGTGCGATCGGCGCAGAGAATGTTTCATTCTAAAACGCACTGTCACTGCGAGTGGCACATTCTTTACGGACACATCGATGCTCCCTCAAGCACACAGACAGCATTTCTATGTAAAACCTTCGAGAGTCGCCTTCCCGTAAATTTTTGTTTGCCACATTTTGCAAGAAATGAAACTGATATGATAATAAATATGATGGATTGCCTGACTATTCCAAGTCTTGATTAAGACTGAGGTGAGTAATCGTTTGAACACTTTTTCATAGAGTAAACTTAAAAGCCACATTTCCCACAACCACAGGACGGTATTTGATTTCTTATGAAAACGAACTCTCTGAAGAGACATCCTCTCCAGACCCAAAAGGAATAAAAGCCCTCTGAATGAAACAATGGCTCGTTGAGCAATTGAGTGTCATCAGAGAAAGGCGCTATTCACCAAAATTGTACAAAAGAATGTCATCAGACGTGAATTTCGACAAGCACTGTTGCAAGCGATCCCTCTGAATTTCACGTCAAATTCATTTTACACCACTCCGAAATGCACATTAACCGTCGTTCTTCGAAGAATTTAAAAGTGTACAAAAAATTGAAAAAAATAACAGCGTTCGTTTCGACCAATTTCAATAAAATTATGATATTTTCACATTTCATTAGGTATGCGATTCTGCAGCCGATCTCCTACGATTCTTTCATCTGTGAGTAAAGAAGACACCGCCATAATGCAACTAACCGTGTTACTATTGGATATTTGTAAATGTTGCAAGTCGGCGATTTTATGTGATGCGGAACGGAAGCGCATCAGCTGAAATATCCCAACAATTTTTCGTTACCAAATGGGAATACCATTTCGTTAAATGTTTTGCAGTACCGCAATGCCTTTCTCTCCAGTATTTGATGGATTTCTATAGGATGAGGTTTATACTTTGAGATGGATGATGATCCTCGAAATCTGAGCGTCGGAAGAGGAGCGCATAAGAAAACAAACACTATGCGTGATTATCAAATTCTCTAGTCATTTGGCAGCATATCTCTGACACTCGTTGATGTTAAGATGCAGAAGAAGGAAAACAACTGCGAGATGCACTTAATTACTTTAACTTGTAGTGTTTCTGACAATGGCGGATTGATTGTGCAGTAGAAAAGGCCATTTTTGATTAGTCTTTAATGTTCTTTACTAATTAAACGAAGCAATAAATTTCTAAATTTTTCGACAACAACTGATATGTCAATCAATATATCACTTTCCACTCAGTCGTGGATCACATTGATTTTCAATGTTATAATTTGCGATGTTTTCCGACGAAAAATGTCGTTTGATATTCCTTTCTTTATCCTCAAAAGTATAGCAACAGATCAACTTTCTGCGGTACTTGCTAATGGTTGATCTATGAATCAGTCTCCTATAGTCAATGATTTCCTAAGAGACTACCTATGATTCTGAATGACCGACAAAGGGTATTATACCTGTGAATTGACCAGAGCTGCACCAGTGATGAGCAGAATCGCTACGAGTGTGAGCATGACTGCAACAGAATGAATTTAATGTCGAAACAGAAAGTCACCTTTGTGCAGTTGGAATAATTTCCACTGAAATTTGCATGAAGAGTCATAGATGTTTACAGTGATGACTTAGTAATGTGGTAGTTGAGGCGTTGTGTTATTTTACTGCTTGAATCACCTCATGCCCACATAAATTGTCGCTCTTTCATTGTTATACGATTGTGTGGTTATGGAATTAGTTGCATTTTCACGTTGATTTCTTGTGAAAACTTTTTTGCATAAAGCTTTGAAAAGAGACAAAGCGTACCTGTACCAGTGATCGGATAAAATAAGCCGAATGCATATCGACGGTATAGACGTCGTAAGTGATGAAACACGAGAAACTGTAGGGATATTGATGAAACTGTCACCAGAAGAAGCAATATCGAAAAATGTCGTTCAATGAGGTGTGCTGATGTCTCAACTGACTAAATAGCATAATATTGCGTGTTCAACCACAATATCTTGTTCTTTCCTTCTTAACGGGATTCTATGCATATAATGCTGTGCGACCTTAAGGCAATTTCTTCGCAGATATCGGGGGGTTAAAGGTGATCCATAAACCGTCCAAAGAGACTGCAGTAAACGACAGCTTAGATATAGCAATTCGGCAGCGTACCAATGATACAGAAAGCGTTCTAGATAACAAATCTATGAAATTAATCTTTCTTTGCAGTGGCCTCACCAGATCCTTCATTTAACCACGCGACTCTGGTGAAGCAGCTGGATTACCGACAACCAAGCGATTCTGGTGCATCTCTGCTCTGTCAACCATAATCGGTATCTGACGATCACCTAATGATATCAACCGATAAATCATAATTATTATAACCTAATCATAAGTAATGTATTCCGATGAACGTTTCCTACCAACGTTCGGCCGAAAAACATTTCAAATGTTGTGGCCGCAGCTGAATTGCTTTAAACTTTTCATTTTAATGCCTTTCATTTTCTCAGTGCAATTACTTTCGAAAAGAATGAGATGGATCTTACGCTGGATCTATCGGCTTTGAGCTTATGATAGTTGCATTATCACAACGTTTTTGTGTTTCGCTGCTTGCAACATCGCTGTTTGCAACATCAGTATACACATCCAGCAGCAAAGTAGATGTTCATATTATTCTGAACACTGTCCTAATTGGATAGGCTAGTGAGGTGAAGGAAGGAAAGGAGAGGGATAGAACACTGCGTAACCACCACTCTAAAAAGGTGATGGTTATGAAGTTTTTCTGAATTAAGCGGGCATATTAACTTCTTTTTAGTTCCTGCCCTATGCGGCCTCTAAAATTTCCATGAACATGAAGAAGTAGCAGAATACCTTTCATAAAACTCCGGTATCCCTACGCCGCAGTTTTTGACATAAAATAAGCTTGATTAGTTTGAAACTGCAGGGAAAGTTATCGTCATTAACTGCGTTCAACTTCACAACAAGATCTCAATGGATAGCGGAGGAATAAAATAAATAACTGAAGAGGAGGGGGAAGCATAAAGAGCTGACTTGATATCGAAATGTGAGATAATCCACATCGGCACCACCACAACACTGCTTGATTTGCTCTAAGAGATCTTCACATTCGTAATACAAAGAAAATGCAAAAATAGCGAAAAGCGACGAAACAGTGAATAGACTCAGCAAAGATACGTAAAATGCATAATTATCGATGATTTCGCAAAATATCCCTGAAAAAATTGCAATTACCTTCTCTGCTGTATCCCATTGAAGACATTGAAAGCGCACGACGGTAACACTATCAGTACGAGTGGAGAGCATTTTTTTGAATTTATTAAAGCTTAATTAAATTCCAAAACAACTTTCAAGTCAAACAAACGTGCATCTTCTCACTCACAAACATTGAATTCTCTGCAAATACCGTCATTGAATGCGCAATATCGTTTTGAAAAAAGCCCGCATACCTTTAATAGAACTCCACCCGACGCAACAATATGATCGGCTATTTACTTCTGTCACAATAGATATTTGTTAATGCATACCACATCGAAGAAGAGAGAATGTTTCAGTGATATTCGACTGCACTCGAATGGAGACATTTGTGATTGGTAAAATAAAAGGCATAACGACGCAGAAACAGGTCAAAACGATGCACAACCGTCTGGAACGATGTTTAAGCTTAGTAATATAGCCTTCAGAATTGTAAGCATAGCTTTTCAGCGAAGAGCTACTCTTTTTCTGAATCTCTCCAACCGTCAGAATCTCCCTGAGCGCTTCCTTCAACCGAATAAGAAGAGTGAGGCGTCCATTTTTGGGAACTATAAAATTCATTATCTCCTGTGTATTTGAAAGTGGAGAGTAGATAAATAAAATGCTTTGGAAGCGAATACCCAGAAGAGCGGTAAGATTCCAAGCACATCATCGAAATGGAAGTAAAATGACAGAGGAAATGCGTCACAATGACTAAAAATGCATCCGCTTCTTGTGCTTGATTATCATGCTTCACAGATTTTTTATGACATAACGGTACAGAAACACAATAGCCAACATCCAAACAGCACTACGTGCACAATGCCTCACTCAAGATATCGTCATCAGATTGCTGCTCAACAACCACATGAAATATGTGTGAATAATTTTGATGGTATTTTAATCGAGAGCAGATTATCGAAATATGACTGCCACAGCGGTGTTGGATTTGCGTTGCCACTTTACCGCCTTTATTAAACTGACACAACTTCCGCTATGGCGTTGTTAACCCGAAGTTAACAAAGCTACATTGATTGCTCAAATTCGGGCTGATATAGCTAAACAAGCAAACAGAGATAAATATGCACGTTTAAAATGTGATACTTTTGCTGAAATTTGCAAGAGGTATATGAAATGGGAAAATACAGTGCCAAAAGTCGAGTAGATGGTGAATGTTTTGAAAGGTTTTTGCAATTTGTTGAGTGTTAATTGATAAGAAACAATTGCTTCATTTCGAGCTGTCAGCACAATATTGCAACGACTTTGCAATTGCAGTTGATTCAGTGATCCGATCGTAGCGTAAAAAATTTCAATGGAATTTACAATGAACCGATAAACAATGAATGAAATTTACCTCAGATAATACTTCTTCATGCTGACGACATGATTATCGACCGATAAACATTGCGCAATTTCACTAACACCTCGCGTTTCCATCAGATGTAAACGAACGATTATGAGAATCCCTGAAAATTTTCGCTCATCGATCTGATTTCGTTCTTCTTCGTCGAACACAAACAAAAATTCCTCACTGCTATTTAAACTTTTACTGGCTCAACAAGCTCCACCAACCCATTTTAAGTCCAACGGTTCACCCGACCCATGCATACCAAGATGGCTTTATAGACAACTTAAAAAATCTCCACTCGCAGAGAGTTCATCTATTCTCCTCTCTTCGTCAACAATCTATCATTATGGCTCGATGAGTTGGATTTAGCTGATAATGTGCTAGATTATTGCAGACAATATACCACCATAGCAATCAAATACCGAGTCTTCAAAATGTATTTTGAGGTATTTCGTAACTGTTAGAGATCTATTGCTATCAATGCTACTTCAGCTGCGCACCTTGTGGGAAAGGAAACTCCAATTTAGAAGGTATCTAAATATATAATATTTCCTGATCATGCATCTTTCCCAGCAATCTTTCCTGTTAGCACTCTCACGAACTTTCATCGATTTGTTTTAGAGCTCTATCCCTAGCACCATAGACAACAAGCTTATCCATGGCCATATATCTCTGTAAATGGGCTGCGAAATTCAACAACACCCTTCATATCCGTGCTTCTTCGAGATTCGCCGCAGTTTGCTGTTGCTGTATGCGTTCATTCCCTCACCAAAATCACAGCGATCGCTTACAGATAATTTCATCAACGAAGTAATATTCAATCACAAGTCATTATATCTTTACTTCCTCAATCTTCATGTTGAAGAAAAAACGAGCAAAGAGTTCACCGAGGAAAGTGAAGGCGACAGTGAAACGTCGTTGAAAGGAAGTAGTGCTGTTATGACCATCATGGGAAGTCTCGTTGATAATCGATGCTACCAGAAGGATAGAGTAAAGACAAAGAGCTGAAAAATAATACTGCTGACACATTGTCTTTGAAAGGTTGACCAGGAAAATCAGAAGCTAGTGAGGCTAACAGGTAGAGACAAATAACGAATAAAGAAGTGGATGGTCATCGCAATTTGTGGTCACCGACTATTCCTGACTGCTTCAGTACACAAATTTATACCTGAAAAATATTTTTGGCATGCCGTTCGATATCGGTGCTGAAAAGTTTTTGTGACGAACAGCTAACGCTTAACTGGAATTTTCAACAGCTCAAACCGCTGCTCTTTGAGTTTCTTGAAAAACGGAGTCTGCTGAAATTACCTCAACTAGTTGCAAATGCAGCATTCAGAATTCTGCTCTTTTTGTGAAAACCTCTGCAAACATGATCATTAGGTGTGAGCGTTTGAGCGTATAAACAAGTGTATATGAATAACTCCAAAGTTTCTAGTCGCAAACAAGAAATCGATGGCAGTGTAATGTGACGGACACTGCGCTTGGTGATCACAGATCTCAGCCCAGAAGGAGAGTAAATAGACTTGCGAAGCTATGAAGCTCAAAGTCCGACTTACAAATTGCGAAGCGAAGCAACCGAAGCTTTCCTCTGCAAGTTTTGGGTCTTCAGTGATAAGCTGTTGGGTAGCAAATTTGAATAATGTGATATTTAAATTAAGGACAAAGAATGACAAACCAATGAAGACGGTGATGGTATAAGCAATGAAGATCGCTCGTATGAGTCGATTTTTCGGTTGATTCGTCTTGAAAGAGATTAACGCAAAAAGTTGCGCCCATTTCACAAGGTAATTTATCGGATTTCTTTGGGATGAGCACAATTCCTCGGCCTCAACCTGTAAAAAATAATCAAAGGGATATGAATTCAGTTATAAGAACTTCATCCAAATCACAGATGTTCGATATAGGTCTGCTTATGCGTTCAGTATTACTTGTTGCGAGAAAATGCAGTATTCTCTCGACAGCAACATTTGGTGCTCAATCTCAGCATTCGCGGATAAAAATTTTTACTATATTTAAAACGGAAAGAAGAATTGATTATAAAAGAAATGTGAGGTTTATTTTAGCTGCGAACTAATCTCGAATGACATTTAAGACGAGATGCTTCGATTAACTATGGACGTGAATTGCAAGTTCGAGAGTATTTGTGCCGCTGTATTCCCCTCAACGCACATAATTCATTACTTTTTTCTATGAGTATTTCACCGAAGTTATCGATGGAATTAACTGGTTAACTGATCGAGAATGGATCACTGCAATAAATATGAATGAATTCGACCAACCCTATTATTTAAACAATTGATGGAGACGTGATGCAGTTTCTTCTTAAGTGCACTTTTACTGAATTTCGTTGTTGCGTTCGTCTGCACTGTGTTGTTCCTGCGAGTCGTTATTGCGATCGTATCTTGACGCTCATTGGGTGGCACAGACATCCGAGAAACCGCTTCTGGTGATTCTGAATCTGCGTTCAAAATGAATCGAGGAACACATCGGGCAAATAGCTGGATGAATATCTACGCAATTTTCTTCCTGAGGTAAGGGAGTATGAGTGCCACCGGCAAGAGCAGGGAGAATCGAAAAATTCCGTACTAAGACTACTCCGTGGTAAGAATTTGCTTTTTCCAACGGCATGTGTATGGCGGACAACGGAAATGGAGTCCGCTTGAGATCTGGTACATATGCGGAGCACCATACAGTTCCTCACTGCTTTCCTTTCCCACTCTCCCACCTGCAACGAAACAACGACTGCAACTGCCATTAGTTTCTGAGAACCGAGAGCTCTTTAGGAGAGGATGTCTCAGATGTAAGCTGTGATGAAAACGTAGCCGTTTTGGGGATGAAGAAAGCAGCAACAACCATAAAAGAGGAGGAAATATTATGCAGAAGATGAATTGATATGAAACGACAACAATATACGGAATTGCTGAAGGGTAACGCCGCACGTTTTCACTCGAGAGAAGAGAAAATGAATGACTTGCTAACGAAATGTTGGTGTGCTTTGCGGTGCCAGTCAAAATGAGTGCTGTAACCGCATGCCGGAAGCGTGTGACGGAAAAGGGTCGACGTTATTTGTGCACGCCACTGGAAATAACGCTTATTCATGCGAAATGAAAGGCATGCAGCGTTGATGAAATATGAAGCTGCCAGCCTGAGCAGGAAACCGAGCCAAAAGCAAAATGTATATGAATGGCCATTATGGGTACGTTATTAGGCCGAAAAAGGGGGAAGAATGTTGTCATAGCAGCCCATTACTTCGCCTTGGTATCCAAATCGAACTCCTCAGACCAACACCTTTTTGGGGTTCCGTTGTTGACTTAACCATTACATACAGCTTCTCATAGGGCTTAAAGAACCCCAGATTTTATGGACATCTAACTCCGAATGTACTTCTGTTAACGAATTGATTCCTGAAGCCTTTTTCCTGCAAATATTTATTAATTGGCTGTCAGCGGCTCAGGACTGGACGGATAATAAGCAAAACGTGAAGGGATATATGAAAACTGCCGTAAATTCCCGGTTGAATATGTGGTAAGGATTCAATAACGATGGATCGCTAGTTCGACAATACACGATGTAATTCTTCGTGACATGATATCTGCAATGGACGAAATATTTTTGCTGATAATTTCGGCAGAAAGGAAAATACCGGGGGAAAAGGACGATAACGAATTGGTGATATATCACAAACAGAAATCGACCGTAGATGGAATTGGAATGGAATTTAGGATGTAAAACTGAATTCATGAATAGTCGATTCCAGCATCGCTCCAGAAATGTACGACGACACGCTTACATGCCTTAGCAAAGGCTGTATAAGATACTGGTGCCACATTACTCTACAACAAAAGCAGCCACCACAGCCCACTGTCGAGGCAAGCAAGTACTCGCCAAGTTTCATCCCGCTTCCTGTGTATCATGTGTATTCCTCGTAGAGTTCCATAGTAGCTAGGACTGCCATTCTCGGATGCCTACCACCTCCGTAGCACAGACGGGCTTCGTCACCGGAGGTTGTCTGCCTCGCTGCGGGACCCTGCTCCATTTATATCCCCCTCTTCCCTTCAAGGGTAGCGACGAGTTTGCTGCTAGGGTCTGGAGGAGCCGTGAATTGATGGGATGAGTCAGTCCTATCAGAAAACACACGCTTTCTAATGCTGAACTTCTTAAAGCGTTCGTTTGCCTTCAAGGTGAACCATTGTACTTTTGGGAATCAAAACGTTGGCGAGAGTGGCGAGCCATAAAATTTGTGTGGCCTGTCCACACCTTCGCAAGTTTGAAGACACATCAAGGCAACGTCGTACACTTTTACGTGGAAGTGAGCGTCCGTTTTCCGGTCCAGAAGTTTCGACTTTGGGCCACAGAATGCCGTTAAACATTATCAACGAGCCATTAATACGCATTTCATCTCGGTTGTGTAGTACTGAACGTCGATTAGCCTTCACATTACATCGTTATAAATGTTTCTTGATTTTTTTCTAAATAAATACACCTATTCGAAAACATCCGAGTTTTGGTCATAGAATTAAACTGCTCCAGAAAAATCACTTCCGTTTCAATGTGCATTTTGCATTTGAACCTCGCAGATAATACTTGCATTTGTGTGCCTGAGAGAAGTTCGCATACGATTTGAGAGGTAGCATTTTAGATCTGCGAGGTACGCTCAGAAAGAAATACGCTGCGAATATTTTTGAACGTGACTGACAACATATGGGTGAATACCATACAGCTTTACATCACGGGGCTCAGAAAGTTTGCGTGGTGAGTACTTCTCGCGAATACCATAAAGTACGTTTGGCAAAGGCAGGAATGCTGCACAGCTGCGGCTAGGAACTATGAAGTACTGCCTGTTGCAGCTGTCTTCGACATGGGAGCTCAAAGACGACGCTATAGATGTCAGCTTCTTTTCAGAAAGTTCAGGCTTTCGATGGAAGTCGAGGGAACACAGTTGTCTGCTTCGTACAGCACTGGATTTATCACAATCTCGAAGGCAATTTTATCACAATTTCAAATACACATGTTTTGATGCCGACGTCGAAAATGTTTTTCTCGATCAGCAAAAAGGTTCCTCACCTCTGCAAGGCAAGCTTGCCTTAGCTAACAAACTAGAAGCAGTCACAATATGGATCATTCAGGCCTGCCCAATTTAGCCTTCTTCGAGATTTTAAGAGTTGAGGTCCACTTGCTTCTGAATTTCATTTAAGCTGCTCAAATGGCGAAAGCATACTGGAAGCATGAAGTTAGGCATCTGCGCCGGATTCCGCCCCCACACATACTACTGTTGGCGATTAAACCCAGCCACAGCTAAAGGCCACTAAAAACTCAACGCCGCCTTGCTTGCAGCACTAGGGAGGAAGATGAGCTATCAACCTGCTCTGTGTATGACACTATTTATCTTGTATTCCTACCTGCGGTCTGGACAGGGAGGCGGACATTCCACTTACAACTGAAATCTTCTGCGCAGAAAAGTAGCGACTGGGCTGACACGACAATCACAATGCTTACTAGTGAATCATTCTAACTTGTTGCATCTGGTAGTCACCATTAGCGAGCGAATACTCGGCGTTAGTCACCTTTAAGACGCGGAACTATGAAAAACGTTTTGAAAGACGTTCACTTCGCATGTGGGTTACGTAAAGCATGTTTACTGCTCGTACATGACCAACCCCTCCAGCGCGTGAAAGCCGTGAACCAAAGCGTCAAAGCTTGAGAGAGATCATCACAGGCCGTGAGAGAGCCAATCCCCTGGACCACAACGCTGAGTACATGTTGAGACAAAGGCGATTTGAATCGTTTTACAGCAAACGACCAGATAAATAAGGGAACACGAAACAAATTCCACTGTTCAGACATAAAGTTACGCATATTCAATTCGGATCTCCAATAAACAGAGTTCATAAAGAAGAAACAGCAAAACAACATCCAATACCGCCATAAACAATACAAATGTTGCACCATATGAACGATAATAAGGAGTTTATACAAATGCACCCAATGAGAGACACCATCAAATGACGTGTCAAGGAGAACAAGGAACACAACTCAAACCTGAGTTTGTAAAAAGAAATGCAGAGACATTGGAAGTTTCGAACAGCGAAAACATCGCAACTCTACGAAGCAAAAGCACAACACCGATGATGTCGCAAAGAATAAAAAGCACAAAAATCTGAATGGAAGGAACAATATCGTTTGCATTATAAACGAGCAACCAAAGAAAGGTAAGACCGCTTTGCAAGCTTCCAAGAAGCAGGCAACTGAAATAGCGAATACTTTTGGCAAGAAATCGGTGGGTGAGCACAGACGAAGAAAGAAATTAAATACAGAAGAACTCATGTTTTAAATGAACGGCCACAGCTTCTTAAATCTGCTCGACAAAAGGAGTCAACATTAAGTGGACAACACCACCGACTATACGCGCTCTAAGAGATGGCATTGAACTTCCAACGACGATTTCCGATAGGAATCGCAGAGAACGCATCAGCCCGATCAATAATTTTGAGAACCGAATGTTGAACAATCAGCTGTTGTGGTGCCAAAAGAATACAATCGCCTACAAGTTTCGTCACTCATTTAGCAGACGCCTTCCGCCAATGATCTCTCAGCGTTATGCGAAAGCGGAACTAACAATAGATTCCGTTTTCAAAACGAGAATTTCAGAGGCCTCAATGAGGTAATTAAGTACGATAAATCGTTTTGAGGCAGCGATGGGTGAACGTCCAATGAACCCTATATAATACATTCACTCACTTCCTTACAGCTGAATACGTCACCGTTTACTACTCATGGAGATCATTCGTCACAAACATCGCACCAGTGCATGCGCACATCTGCATCCCGGTTTGCCGCTGGTGTCTTCGGTAATGGAACCTCTTTCTGAAAGTATTCAATTTCAAAACTAAATTCCCTGAAGCCGGGAAAGCGCAACAGCCAAACTGAAATATTCGTTCGAGTTCAAAGATAAAACCTCAGATCTGGTTGATTAGGAAGCCGACGTAAGTCAACAGTTTCAAAGAACTCCTAAGAATTCTGATAAAACAGCAGTATCAAAATAAACACATAATCATATAAAACAACAGCATAGCGCTCCTAGCTCTACCTTAAACATGAAGCCGCTAATCTGGCAGATAGCCGTGCAACGGGCCACTGAAACCATATTTCGAATGCTGTAGAATTTGCAGCCTCGAGAATCAGATTTCGAAAAGATGCGTAAAGGAAAGGATGCAGGCTGCCACCAACAGATGGGAATCACAACATGAATTCCCGACGTACAGCAGCGTTAGACAATCGAATTTCGACAAGAAAATTACAAAGGCAGTTGAGGGAGGAATACGAGTCGTTGGCTAGCAACCCATCCCGCACCTGGCGCTGTCGTCGTTAGCTGACCGTTTGCATCATCACCGAACTCGGCGCCAAGCGTCAACATCAGTTGTCACTCCCCCATCACCCTCGACCCTCTGCCTACCACCGCTGTTGGTACAGAATATCACAAGCCCGTTTCCTTTCTCGTGACCACTTTATTCGCTCGTCACGGACCATCAGCAGTCACTCGGACAAACTGTTTGCCAGCCCCAAAGATCCTATCCCGTCACTCATATTCTTTCACTCCGACTTCCCTTTTATATTTCTCAAACGTTGTAGTTCGGTCGATTGAGAGCTACCAGATGTACGTTAACTTTCTCAATTAACACTGGCAATCCCTAGCTCGCACACCAAACGCTGCTTATTCATAACTNNNAGCCCGTTTCCTTTCTCGTGACCACTTTATTCGCTCGTCACGGACCATCAGCAGTCACTCGGTCAAACTGTTTGCCAGCCCCAAAGATCCTATCCCGTCACTCATATTCTTTCACTCCGACTTCCCTTTTATATTTCTCAAACGTTGTAGTTCGGTCGATTGAGAGTTACCAGATGTACGTTAACTTTCTCAATTAACACTGGCAATCCCTAGCTCGCACACCAAACGCTGCTTATTCATAACTATTGAAGAAGGAACTGCACTCTTAGAAATGAAGGAAGTGCAAACATTTTGAACAGATTTGATAGGCAGTCAGAGAATACGGCATACGGGTCAACCCGCGTCACTGATTCTCGGCTGTTTCGAATTTTGAATGCTGCGCACTGATTTTGAAACGAACAAGGATCACTCCTGTGGCTAAAAAGTGCGCAAAAAAAATGTTTCAGACCTGAGTTGGCGATGCGACAATCGAAAGCAGCTGTGAGCCAACCAATAGACCATCAGAACGCATCTGAGCGCGCAATGAGTCGAACACACGACGCCCTTCCGCTGGGCAGCTGAAAGGAAATTACTTTGAAATTGCTGAACCTAGTCCCGTTTTTTCGGGTAAAATCTCTGCAACAATAAACGTAACAAATTAAACTTCAATTTACAGCATTCTGTGAAACATTGTCCATAAAGAATATGTGAAATGACGCCATTTTTGTTTATATCTGCCAGGCATGAGCCTGGCAGATGAAGAGTCATCTTTAAAAAAAGGGAAGGCCCTGTAATCAGAAAGGTACTATCGCCATTCCCTAACAATCAGCAACGACTGAAATAAAACATACCTACGAATTTGCTATCTGGGGCACTCTGAACACCAGCCCCATTGTTCATAGTTGCTGAAAGTTTTCAGTTCAAGCAAATATGCATATATCCATATATAAGACCCCTATTTACACCTAACCAAACAAAGTGCAGAATCCATTCTTCGCAGATATAACAATTTGAAAGTTGATCTAACAATGACGTCACCTTAAGCAGAAGTGCACATAACGACGTAAACGCTCGTTTGCCAAAGGTCCCTTCTCATCTGAAAGAACGAAATGGTTCGAAATCTCTTGCATTAAAATTAACACAACATTCTCAAGAAATCATGCCAACATGAAATAGGTTTACAAACTTTTCGTCGTTCGCGACAAACAAGTACACAGCTTCGCTTCGAGGAAAATTCGTCAGAATAAGTATAAGGCCAGGTCGCATCTGGGATCTTGCGTGAACCCTCAGAAATTTCGAAAAGATCACTTTTCGGCACTAACGGTAAGCATTTTCCAACCTTTCTAATGGCAATATAGCTTGGCTTGTATATATGGAACGCCAGCACGAAGCTTCTCAGCATGTACTTAAAACTTCAGTCAAGTCGCTGATTTTGATGACTACGAACGGCACAGAACGCACTCTCTTTAGAATTTGTACCTAATCATACAACTGCATTATGCGTTGCCTAATTCTTAAATAGCTTCACTTCAAAATTTCTGAACAACGGCTTGTTTTCAAAGAGCGCGCATTTCACCGGACATAAACCTCTAAAAACCGACGAACCCATCCCTATTCGCTAAGGGAACAATAAAACAGCAATACAGGCAATTAACCACTGGAAAGTTTTCGTGAATTTCGACAGCAACAACTACCACTCTTCAAGCATCTCGAAATCCCTGAACACTGCGCAGACACTCAAGAAAGTCCACAGTTCAATTATTTGAAATCTACTCGGTCCTAACAATCCAATCATTTGCTTTATAATCCATTCATAAACGTTACTGTTTACAACGTTTTTGATCAAAGCCCCCCAAAACTTTTGGAAGCCGAATGAGGACCTNTTTGGAAGCCGAGTGAGGACCTGCAAAGGGCCACGATCACATAGGAACCACGCTATACGGAGCCGCTCTTCGTCATTCTCCAAGAATATCCTCAACTAAACAATAATTATCAATAGTAAACAATAAACATTCTATTCTAAGCAAATAAGGTAATAAATCTGATAAAAATACCAATTTTATTGTGCATCCAATCAGCGACGCCTCTCCAAACCATCGCCAAATCGTCGAGCCGTGCTAAAGATGGATATAGGCGGCAGATGTGAAGCAGACGCGATACGATTTCGCGTTGTCGCCCACCATACAATTTGCTAAGTAGATCCGAAACTAACTTGCGATCCATCACTTCGTAGTCGACGACTATGCACGCGATCAGATGCAGCAACTAAAGGCGTCGGATGACCATGTTAATAAGAGTGACATCAAATAGCGCATTACATCGAAAGTACGAAAATCGAAAACTCATCCCCATACAGCGCGATTCGTTGGTGCGAATAAGACAGCGTATGATGAGCAAACATCACAATGCTGCATTGAAACAAACAACCCTTCGCAAGTGTATCATTACAACAATTCGCTTTGATAGAAATGTTTAATGGAAAACTGTGACTCGCACAGCTGACGTTTTGCAGAAGTTGAAGTCGCAGTGTTGCAAGTTTAGGTGAACATTTTGCAAACCTCGACACATTTACCTACTTTCAAAGAACCCCATTCCATGCGCCTTGTTTCCTCGCTTTCTCGCATCCTTTGCGTCAGAATAAAAGCAATTATTTGAAAATCGAACTACTCCACTTTAATTATTCCAATTGCTACCTCTAGAAACTAAAATCGCTTTTAATATCCATGTAAAAACGTGCTTTGCAGTGATGCCTTCTCATTCGACTTTCTACTAAAAACTCCGGTGGGGTATAAGAAAACGTGAGAGTGGCACTGAGTGGTGAAAAATAAGGCTTTAGCCTCATACCAAAGAAATACTGTAACACAAATATAAGGTACAAATTCCAAGGGAAAGTACTTTGCATCATGGCTAAACGTTTTTAAAAGCATCAGAGGAGGCGCATAAGTTAAATGAAAAAAGATCACGACATTCCGGACTTTTGGCCCACGTAATCCGATAATAACACAAAGGAAACTGTCACAATGCAAGACACTGAAAGGATTACGAGGATGCAGTGAAAGGACATGAAAGACGGAACAGTGAAACAGAGATAAGTGAGGGGAACTGAAAACGGTTAAGTTCAATTTACTGCGTGGATAGTTCAGCTAATGCAAGAAATGTAACAAAATTTTATATTTTATACTTTTATCATACAAAAAAAATTGACTNTGTGCCATCAACGATGATAAAAATTACAGTTATACATTCAACGGCATTAAACACACTCTCACATTACTTCACTTGACGACATTTAAGTAAACTACGAATAAATGCAATGCAGACGAATGCCGAAAACAACTGCGAACAGCCCTCACCTCCACATTCTGACGCACACCAATCGACAGCAATGACCTTGCCAATTGCGCTTTATTCTGCTCCATAAATGTCGACATCGATAGATCCAAACCACAAGCGTTTATCAACCGAGAGTACAGCAACTGTTCCAACGTTATGCTACAATGAACATAAATTAGGATACATTAATGACGCTGTTGTTTACTTATATTTCGACCATACATGCTTGTAGTTCGATTGGTTTGCTGGAATGCCATACAATGGAGTTTGAACTCAACAATACCTCATTCGCCCTTGACACAATCAACGGCAACCTGGTCATGGACTGAATGGTCTCGACCTTCGCCAGGTGGTTAGCTTTGATCAAAACTAAGCCGGCTGCTCGAATACAAGCAAGACCGATTCAACTCATTTCCTATGGTCGGGAGCTAGTTCCTATACATGCCGGTCTCCGCTGAAAACTCAGCTTGAGCCATTTACGGCAAAAAGATGTGCTTATCTACATTAAAATCAAGCACCATTCAACTATTACTCTATAAACAAGCAAAAACACAGTCATTTGTTTTATCAACCAAGAGGAGATGGAGGGGGTACATTAATGACGCTGTTGTTTTCACAAAAGTTGGCGAATTATCCCGAAGAGCATTTGATTGATTACACAATTCAGCTACCTATATTTTTTAGCACTGAAGTAATCCTGAGGAAGAAGGACAAAAATCATCTTAAGTCTCATGAATCAAAAGAAAAATCGAAACTTCGAAAAGATCAACCACATGACGACTGCGCATTAAACTAGCACTCATACGAGCAGCTTTTTGTTATGCTGCAAAGACCAACCATGCAACGTAAAAACGCGCTCAATGCTAAGTTCAACTTCATTTCTATCACCTCTGATAAGCCCAAAAATAGTGATCGGCTATTGACCATTTCCAGAAGGAACTCGGGCTAGAGACTGGAGGACGTCAAGATAACCGATCATCCATTGTTCACCGACAAGCTGCTTATAAATGGCCTGATCGTGAGAAACACGCCAAACTCGTAGCAGATCATGTTCATATTGCTCATATTTTTATTAAATTGCTGTAAAAAGTCTGACACCCTGTCACGTAAAGTCGCTCTCATCACTCTCACAATAACCAAGCATTTGCTCCTGTTCGAAATCGTTTCGAAAAACATCGCCTTTCTAAAAACTGATTTGAATCTTAGTATCATGCATTGGTGGCAACCCTTTTCCTTATACGTTGAAGAAGTTAAATTTTAATACCATGCACTAGTAGCGTCGTAGCCGAGAATCGCTTGGAATTGCTCAGGATCAAGCAGACGCATAAGGCAGCACATACATCGAATCTTTGTTTCATATGACACCATGGCATTATCCTGCAAAGAAAGCAGTTACCTCTCTGAAATTAAGCTGAACGAATCCAAAACGAAAAAGATTCAAATGATGCACGCTGCCTGCGAGTTCCTCCATTGGAACGGCCGGCTGAATAAAAATCGACCCTCTCCCCCTCCCCCTTCACCCTCCCCTCATGGTCCCTCCTCTATAAATCCAAAAGACCAATCACAAAGGAGGTAAAATCAGTCAACAACAGTCGCCGAAATTATTCTAACTTACGAGGAGAAACATAGCATCGAAACAGGTCCACGGTAAAAATGGGCAAACACACGCAGTCACCTGTAGGCGATCTTGCGACAGCTAATACGACTATAACTAGTCTGTTTTATACAAAAGCGTACATACAGACATTCCAGACTAAAGGCCCACGAATCTCCCAAATCCTTTCTGCATTTTCGTTACATCCACGTATTTCATAATTTTGCCTAACACAGCGATTCGGGAAGGGGTTAGGACAGCGCAGAGATGACAACACTTGCGGTGATAATACATCTAAGAACAATTAAAACGCACTTCTACAATCGTCCCTTTTTGCCATTAAAGTGAAGTGAGAATATTTTGCATATGAAACCATTCTCACAAATTATTCACAACAACTAAATTGCATATCAAATATGCGACGTGTTCTGTGCTGATGATTCCAAAAGGATCAACTGAAAAGTTAACCACAGCATCTGCTACGATCTGCGCGTTTGCAATCCCATCCATCATACCCCTCTCGAAAAACGACGACAATTAATCAAGTGCAGTAATGTCTTCATATCTCAAATTAACCAACTACGACATGTTCTAGTGCCAACAGCTCAATTTGAAGGTGATGCGATGAACCGAAATCTGGTACACAAAAAAAACTGTGGCGTGCGCTTTGCAGCAATGCGTTTTAAAATTTACATAGCGGGGCAAAAATGTATAATCGTCCTACCTTATTAACAAGATTTGTGAGATAAACGACCGCTTGTTTTGGCTGTCGATTTCGCAACAAATGCACAACTCTGCAAAAATAAATTGCCAATTTCCATGATGCTCTTTTGAAGGTAGGTAAGCTATCAACTTCTCGCCACAGGAAGAATTTCAGCTGACCAGCTGGCCCTGCGAAGTTTCTCCAAAATTTCATCAATGCCATGCACTGTCCACCTTCTGCGACAATGCTCAGCCGAAAGAACCGTTCAAACAAATCTGTTGAAGACTTCTCCTTCACCTTTGTAATCTTTTCTAGAACAAAGCGAAAAAAAAATTCGCGTCTTTACAATCGAGCTCACAACGAAAACTCTACAAAAAAAGTTCCCCATAATTCTTTTCCATCCTTCATCGAGACTTGAAATCTAAACTGATGCCCTACAATTAAAGTCATTCTGATGATGTTGACATCTGCATTGTGACCTCTATCATTATCGGCCTCTTTCTGAGTATCACATTTCTATGATGAGGGAAAGCGAGTTAGCACGAAGAAAATGTGTTGAAGTATCGCTAAACTACATTGAGCCACATACTCTCAACACCACCCCCACCTCCTTCTTACAGATGTAAATCTACACGCCAAGCAAAATTGCTTACCTCGAAACTGATGCATCTAAATAAGGAAATCCACAGACGAGGCCTTTCTTTGGAGGATGTAATGCGGCAATAGCCGCGTCACCCATCGGCTGCAACTTTTCGTCGATAGACATTGTTGAGTCATATAAGACAACTCGGTTATTGCATCAACCATCCAATTAAGAAACTGTACTGGGTCATTCTTATTTTCAGATAAATTTGTGCATTTTCATAACAGTCAATTGGGAGATCAAACATTCGAACCTTGTTGTTGAACCTTTTCTGAGTTGATCATAATTGCGTTTTGGGAAAAAATGGAATATGAAAACAATTTATATAGTTTGCAGTCATCTCTCTTGCTACCCATATAAGGTTAATACAGTCGAATACTCATTATGAAAAGGAGTGTAACCATTGTTCAAACATTAATATTTCGGAATAGCAGCACGTAGAATGAGAAACCCAGATGAGAGTCATAAAACAAACTGAGTACGACGTGACACCAAACCTGCCCTTCATCGCCAAAAACAAAAAAAGCAAAAGTTCGATGAAGGCACAGAAAGCGAATAGGAAACAGAAAAAGAATGGATGAAAATGAACACTGTCAATCTGCAGCTATGTAAACAACACAGCAGATTTGAAACGATCCCAAAAAGTGGATTCGCTTGAATCGAATGGCCCTTGCAAGCAGCATTCCAAGATTTACGGCAAGGCTACAAATTCGACGAATAATAAAATATTCGGAAGGGGGGGGGGATGCAGTGAGCCCAAAGTCCAAAAATAGTGAAGTTTGCTGAATAAATAGCATTTTCTGTTTACGTTCAAATAAAGCAGTGTCACGTTCTGTAATAAATTTCGCCGTGAATACTCCTCAACTAAAAAAGAATGTACCTGTTCGAGTGAGCAGCTAACATTAGCGTCAGATGTCAACCAACGACCAACCAACTCATCTTGTATGGCCTCGTGATCGAGCCCGTGCACAGTTACCAATTCGTTCAACAGATCTAGTTTTGTTTCTAAAAAAAAGACTTTAAACAACGAACAAACAAACCGAAATACGACTCGCGTTATTTTACAACTCACAGTGATACATCAAGCTATGTCATAAACGTCACTCTGCCGTGTCTCTTCGTTCACAAATTTTAAAATACATCGACTCACTTTTATCCGTTGGATCATTCCAATCGATGGCGTTCGAGTAAACATAAATAATGAGCTCCGTTGGTGACTTCAATAGGTCCATTGTCTCCGTCTTAAGAAGGTCGACATTCCTGAGCAGCAATTCGGTGCGATACCTTCGATGCGAACTTGTCAAATATGCCGCAAAATTACCTATCTTCTTCTTCTCCTCCTCCTGCACCGGCTGCAAAACCATCCGCTTTATGCGTCTTCATATATAGACCACGTTTAGAGATAAACAGGTCAACGCAGAGTTAACTGTACAGAATATGTGTTGATTTCTCAGGAGACAGGAGATTTTATTGCCTATTCCAAGCAGCGATCACCTATATAGACCATGTGAATCCGTATCCTTGCTTTGCCTATTAGATATTGTGGAGTGGAGTAACCCTGAGCTAAGGCTTCCAAATTCAGGCTGCATGGAACGTAGAAAAAGCACGCAGCCAAGGCGCAAATTTCCCCTCAAAAGGCGGAACAACGTCGTTGAGTGACTATGTGTTGAGGATGTTGGCTGCGTATAAATAATTGAACTATCATGTTGTGAAATGAAGACTTTTCGTAGACACGCTGGGAGAGATTTCATCTTCTAGCGACTTCAACTATGTTCTCACTTCTACAAGATTTTATAAAGATTTCTGGTCGTGAGCTAGGGAAGCTAAGGAAGCTTTTCTTGTATTTGCAGGAAAAATGCAGCGCCCATCTTCCCTTCTTCCATTATTTAATATTAGTTGTTAATAAATTAGCAGTATGCCAGTGTATAAAACACGTGCACACTGCACGATATAAACATATTAATGGCGTCGTTAGTAAAGATTTTCAATTGCGATGGGAAATGAAACATTCGAATGATGATATTTATAGGACACAAAGTACACGATCTTATTCTCGAAGGTCTCAGCAACAACCTAATCCATCAGTTTGCTACTGATCTAAAAAACGTCTTCGAGTGAACGGCTCAACAAAACGCAATTACCCCTTAAATTAGAAGCAAGCAATTTATATATCTGCAGTCATACGTTTTCATATGCAACCCTCGCAACGTCCCACAAAGTGGCTAACTCCCAAAAGCTTAGTAGTTTTCGGTACTAGTAAAACAACAAGAAGCTTTCTGATGAACAAAAAACAACGACTATTGATGAACGAGCCTTGACGAGCTGTGCGCCCCGTGGACCGAGCCACATCTGCGCTACATCAACGCCTATCGCAAGAATCTGTAGCCGTGTTTCGCCTGCAATAGAATTGCTGCTCGAAAAACTTCTTTTCCTTTATCCTTCCATAGCCTCGAATGCAAACTATCGTAAATTGAAAAAACCACGAAACTTGGACGCATGATCTCGATTAAATAAATGACCGGATATGAATGGAAGTGAAAAACTAGAACGTCCAAGTCTATCATAATTTCGACTTCAGTGCTGTTGCACTGGTCTAACCACAACTCTGATGTATAGTGCATCAACCCGCAACAGATAATGACATGTTCAAGTGAAAGAAAAAAAGAGTCGACGTTACGACTGCATCCCAAAAAATGATTGGAATGGCGAAGTGAACTATGCCCCGCAACCAACACCAGATACTAAAAGAGTGGGTTCAACAATCACTTGACGTCACCGCCAAGCTGGCACTTACACAGATGCCTACGAAAAAACCCGCTTATATCTTTAAAGTGAGTGTGATTATTCGAACAGTTACTACAATTCGGTAATTCCTAAAATTATCTTCTAACAGATTCCGACGTCGACGAAATACGTGAAACATCGACGGCACGCTAACGCAAGGTCTGCCGATAACCGCAGCCGAAATTCGGCTCAAAACGAATGCATTTCAGAACGGCCGGTCGGCTGCCGATCGAAGACGGTTGATAAAAGGCCACTTTATATATCAACCAAGCTACTCATCTTTTCCAACCGATCAAAACTTACTGAGAAGATAACTCATCATGCACTGCATCACCCTATATTCAAAGCGTCGAAAAAAGCGCCGTAAACGCCGAAAATAATTTCTTCAGGAGGGAAGCCATGACGAAACGGCAAAATACAATTTAAACAACTCACATAGGGGAATTTGACGTATTCCGGCCATTAACGCCTTCGCTACTCCAACTCGATTGCTCGCAGAAAATACCAAGCTGCGTACTTTGTCAACCTCATCACTCTCGAGAGACATACCGCTCTCAGTTCGTGAGTTGACGAGCAGCAAGATGGCCTTGGCGAGAAGATCCGATTTAGAGATGGCCAACCTTGGCATCTGACGTATCAGCTCGAGCCACAACTTAATTTACATGAGTAATCACCGCCGATGGAAGGCAAAAGGGATTGATATTTTCATCGAAGATCATGGGGCACTCACTTAGGTCCAATTCCAATACTCGCAGAACTACATCTGGAATGCCAGGCCCTCTTTCCCGAAAGTGGTGGTTCGCTACGTTCACTAATAAAAATGGCTCTGATTCTAATACAGCATGCAAGCCCTCAATACTATCCACATCTCATGGCTCTAAAACCTGCTACAACGAAGATTAATATATTTCCAATATTCTGTGAAGGAAGGTGGGCTAATGCAACAATCTGCTAAAAAGGATCCTTGCAACAATCGCATATATCAGTAATTTATAAACGCCACAAAGGCAATAGCCCCCATCAAACAGCATAATGAACTTCAGATGGAACACCGTACCTCAACGTTGTAGACATTCAATTCCGCGTATATGATGGGCAGTAAAATATTCTGAATGTCGTTGTTGTCTTCGAAAAGAAATGGATGGAATGGAAGGCATGTACGTGCGCGAGATGGTAAACGCACGTCAAGCATATCGTGTCTTTCATATATGTCATTAGCGAGGATCTCCACGGGAGCACAATCCATGGTTCCTTCAGCAAGCATCGACAGAGTTGACTGCTCACTGCTCATCTCAAAGATAACCTGCGATTACGATTCATTTAAGCCGCGATGAAAATCGACCCTCAATTCAAAACGGCACTGAATTGAAGTATTCAGCATCGCAAACAACTCTAATTGCATATGAAAAAAACAAGTGATCCAAAATATTTGTTGAATGCTCACAAAGGGAATCCGATTTCAGAGAGTATGCACAACGCCGGAACATCATAACGTATGATAATACCTAATCAGCACGAAGCAATATGAAATAATAAATCGAAGAGATTACACATCAGCTTACTCGATGTTCGATGAATGTGTTTCGTTCGTGAAACCATCGCAACTCATTATCGGTTGGCGGCTCCCTTCTGACCACGTTCGCAAGGAACTGCAAAGCCACCGATGCACGCTTCAAGATGAGTGTGTGTTGTTCGCTGTCGGAGAGTGCGTGCTTGGTCATTTCTTTGATGATTAAGTTGATAGCCTGCAACAGCGGAAACGCTATAGTTTAACTCATAAAGACGTTTGCATAAACACAAGCGAATAAAAGTTTTATTTTCTATACTTCCAGAGGCAAAAGCGCATATGGTATGTAACAGTGTCGGCTCTTGCGCTGTATGTATGAAAGAAATCGACAGCTACCTCTGCCAAATTCAGAGAAACTTTGCGGACACAAAAGGGAAAAGGTAATGGCGAACGATTTGTTGTTTGAGAATACGTAAGCATCGTTTTGCCTACAAAGCTCATTTGTTCAGCCGTTTTCCATCGGACAATGAAAAAAGACAAACTGTTTCCGAATGGAGAATTTCTAGTCCGCAAGCAGTACGAGAGGGGTGGAAGTGGAGAGAAAGATAGCGTTGAGTAGCTTATCTCAGCATCAGTTAAATTGTTACTTAAAAAGTGTTCACAGTTTTTTGCAAATCATCCAAAAAAATTAAGAAAAAATAGTAGATCCATCTCCGAAATGATTTCTCAATGACAGCATTCAAAAAAAAAAAAAGAGAGAAAAGCTGCAGACGGTGGTGCAAAACAAAAAAGTTTAAGCCTACTTCACGAAGATTACAGGACTGAAAATTAGCTCCGGAAATTATATGGCGACATAATATTCGACAAAAGACTGACAAGAACTGTTCATCCTTCCAAGTTGAAAAATAAATAAAGTACTGAATAGCAACGCCAATAAAGGAATAAATAAAGAATATGAAAGTACCTCATAATCGTATGGACACATTGACATTAAGCAATCGTAGAGTCGCATGAATATATTCTCAGTCACTTCCAACGACTGCAAATAAAACACTCCTTACGCTGACGGCTGTAACTGTTTCAGGTAGACACTGCGGAGCCGAGACGCTATTTCAATATAGCAAGAAAAACAAAGGTTGAGAAGGTGAACGGACAAATGAGATTCTCTTTGCGAAGGAACGTTTAAGTCAGATAGCGTTATCCATATGCTTCAGTGATGAAAGTCTGTGAAGAGGAACTAAAATTGATGGTAAATAAATTGTAAGAGTGTTGAAAAGAACAAAGAAAATGACCAACCCCGAATGCTCTCTCAGAGAGTTGCAGCATTTCGCAGTGCTGTTTTGCATTCGCACGTTTCGAACATTTCAAAAGCATATGTAACGCATACATCACTGTCGCCTCAGTACTATCGAGCATAAAGTCAACACAGAATCTGTGAACAAATAAAAACTTATTGTGACAAATAAGGCTGCGTATTGAATACAAAATTGATATGAAAAATGACCTTAGAGATGAAAAAACGAACGCTGATATCAATCTGCAGTTGAGATTACTGGAAGCTCACAAGGAATAGAGACAACATCACGCTCTTGATTAACATGCCGAAAGGCAATTTCAGTTGTCACAAAGCAAAAATGCCATAAAATATTAACCTCGTGTGCAGTAACTCTACCTCAACAACATCAAATCCACTCATCTGAGAGGTGCAGAATTGGAATGAAAGAAGGATGAAGCATCTAGAATATATGCGGACCGAAAAATGTGCAGAGGACTTCGCACCTCCTTTGTATTTCGAAACAAATTTTTCTCATATTATAGCAAATCTTTTAAACGATCTGAAAACAAAGACGAATATCCAACTTACTCCACAAGAACTTTGACTGGAACACATGCGTTGACGAACTCGCAGATGACCGCAATGGGCGTAATCTGATAGGGTAAAGTGGCACCAACAGTGGCCAGACGTCTCGCCCAAATACTGCGCGCATAGCATTGCTGCAAATGAAATGTTTCCTTCATCCGGGCGTCTGCAAGCACAGAAACTGACTCAACGAAGAGAAGAGTGGCTCATCCCACTCCCCTTGCAATATTCAAGAAGCAACAAGCATAAAATCAAAGCTTGCCTCCAACATCAGCAAAGTGTTGCGGTCATCTAGCCCACGACATAACACGGTGAACTGGCATATGCGCAGGAATGAGATCATCGCATCGGGAGACTTTCTCGATATTGACCAATTGCGCAGCCTTTCCAAAGTCTGCAAGCAATGCACCGTCCTTAAACCCCAGGATCAGAAACATCAGAAATTGCATTGCAGTTGAAGATTAATACAAAGGCATTCATTAAGTAATAGTCACAAAGTTGGAAGAGACAACTTTGCTTCACCTATAACCCGCAGAGAAATGTGAAAAAAAACTTTTAAACAACTGCTTGAGAGCAAGCACGCTTAATGCTGATTTACTTTGGAACTGCAACACCTAGTTCTCTGATGTGACAAATCGTTATTTCAGCTGCTCAAAGTAATTCAGAGTCAATGTTTTGAAGTCATAAAATAAAACTAAAGGTGCGAAAAAATAAATAAACCGATAGTGCACCCTTGTAAACAACTACATATCGTAACTTTCCAGATGAAGCGTTCAGTTTACCGCACTATGATGATAGGCCTTCCCCTTTTCTCCTTTCCAACTGGTACGCATAACCAAAACAAAGAAAGCGAAGAAACCTCTTGCAGAGCGCTGATAGGCAAATGAAGCAGTGCGGTCGAAGCCAGCCAAAGATCAGCTGGAGTGCTAACAATAATGCGCTCACATAGCGCAGCAACGCAGTGCTCGAAACTGCTGTTGTACTGCCTATCGTTCCCGTCGGCATACGCTAAACAACCTTTGTCTTAGTGACCAAACAATCATGCGCATGAAAAAACTTGCCGATGGTTTTGTATTTCAATTACAACATATCACCACAGGCTATCTCGATTCTCCTGCCCGTTGATTGGATACGGTGAATGTGGCTGCACATATGCACCGACCGGCCAATGCAAACAAGCCAAGCCCCTTACTCGCTGCCCCATTTCATTGCCACTTACTGTGTGTTGTCTTCGCAAAATGAACAACAAGGTCGCATAAAAAACCTACCCAAACGAGCATAGAAGGAACGTGCGCAAAGTTCCATTAACGTCTGATTGCTCACGCTGAGGAAACTAAGAAATTCCATCCAGTTCCTCTGCACGTCTTTATTCGCGTTAGCTGAGCCCACTTTCCTGCAACAAGGTGCTTGAAGGGATCAGTAGAGCCTCAAAAACGCCCATCCAATGGCGAACCCTTAGCAAAACCAGGCGTTGAAACATAGCAATGAGGCTGGCGCTGAAACATAGCAAAACATAGCAATGAGGCTGGCACTTATCAAATAACTCACCACTCAAACTGCAATTCAATAAGCATCCAATTTCATCAAGGCAAAATGTTTGACGCAGTGGGTATCAGCGAATTATGCAATACCGCATATGAAGAAACGACTCAACTGTGCAGAACTAAAGAATGACTAACATTGAACATCACAACGCAACATACGGTGATTCTACCCGTCAAGCCTTTGATGTTACCTCCCACATACACACAGCATTTGCGGCTACCTCTCATAAACAAAAGATTGCCTCAAGTTCTCCGATGTTGATACTGCGCATAGCAATCCAATAGCTAATATGAGAAAAAAACAGTAGAACGCACAACGAATTCACACTTGAGGCTATCCGAGCGACTGATCGCACAGCACCGATACGGTCGTAGATTTGGCCATCCGATTTGAAATTATATACGCCTACGAGGGAGTCCATACCCCATACAATGTCCGTTCCACGAGCCGCATTCCTGAATTCACATCCACACGCTACACTTCTTTGTTCGATGTTATTAGCGAGGCTGGTAACAGCGACGCCATTTCTCGATGGATGCTTTATATTCTTGGGAGGGGAGGGGGGAGGGGGAGGGGGGTGAAGCCCTTCTGAGTCACTTCACCACTGACTTCACTTTTCCCTTCATTTCCGCCATCAATAGTATTGAGGCAAGCCGCGTCATTAAACCACATTTATCCACAGAAGCTATACTGCTGCGTTCGATCATTTTGATCCACTGATTCTTAGAACGACTCCGACCGAATAAACGTGATTGAATAAATAAGAAGCAAGCACTGGATGGGGCAATGATTTTGCTCTTAGACCAACAACATAAAAAAAAAAGAAAAAGGAGCGGAAAGAATCACAACGAGTAGGAAAGAGAATCCGAAGGCTAAAACGATATTTGCTTTGCATTTCTGCTAGCTGCAACAACCAGTTTACCAAACACCCTAAAACAACGACAAAACAGTTCGTGATGCATTTTCTTAAGAAACCCACCCATATGGCGATAATCTGCAATGGAAAATTCATTTCCAGACCGAACTCGATCGATCATATTTACTCAATGAGTATCCCAAAGAATGAGGATTTGCAATAAAATTGAGTAGAGAAAATCCCGCTACAATGTGCGCTATAACTGTGAAATTGCACTGCCGTGACTTTTGTGGTCCGTTAAATGAAAAACTTGTATATAAGCACAAACAGATATATTAGCACATACGTGCGCATGCAAGCAATGTCAACAAAGACAAAAACAAACCATAGATATGGGAACAGAAAATGGTAACGAAGAGAGCGAAGTCAATTTTCGTGGCCGGACAAGAAGCTTGCTTTGCGAAGGGATGTTGATTGCCTTCCTGCTTCACAAGAGAAAAAAACGCTCAAGAGCATTGAGGAAGATCAAGCAGTTGCTTTATACCAGCCTCCAGCAACCCAATGAATTAGCACAGCTCTTTCAATAATGCAAACATGTAATAAAGCTCTTCCGACCAAAGAAACCGATCATAGCCACCGAAGCGGAAGGAAAAAGGAAGAAGGCAAAGAACGAATTTGAAGGCATATGCAGCATTGTTTCTGTAAACAGACAGATTCTATATAGTCATACGAGCAACCAGCAAATCTCACAAGAACGCTATTTCAGCTTTATTATAGTTACAAACGAAGATGGCTTCTCATTGTAAATTGCTTGATGTGCAGAACTGCACGATCAAAAATGCAAACATATATCCAATAACCGGAATACATACCTGATAGCAGCACCACCCAATTCCTTACGCCTGTTGGATGGCAATTCTCCGTTGATTGATGACGCTGGCGGACTTTCATTAGTAAGACATTGCGTTATTAATTCTTCGAACATTTCCACATAAATTGCGATCTGAAAGATATATATATATATATATAACTGAACCGTTTCGCCTTTCATCGTCCACATCTTTTTTAACCAACCATTTTGCTGGAATCACTGCACATACTGCTCATCCTGCCTGGAAACCAGCTGCCTTCAGCCCTCCCCTCCTTCAAACCCCAAGCGAATGGGTGATTGCTTCACGCCACCTAATTGAGCAGCTAGATGCAGCTTGTATTTTAAAAACAACTAGAAGGAACTTTTGGATTCTATAGCGTGTCAAACAACGATGATCAACTGGAAATATCTAATAGCACTGCTAAAATTAAATAACCAAATTACTAAATATCACATATTCTAATGATTGGCATTCTCCAAAATCGAAGACATCTGATGGAATTTCTGCTCATCCTCCCCTCTTTGCTGAAAGATTTCTGAAAATATCATCTTTGACCTCTCTTCATTTTCGTCCAAACCCTCAGTGATGTCGCAAAGTGGTTCCAGCAGTCTAACAATTTATGTTTCACTTTACTAAATACCAAAAAAAAAAACAAACATCCAAAGCCAATTGAAGCCTGCAGTAGTCAGGCGGTGCGATGAAAATCAAAGATGAAATGACTCGGCGCATCGTATCGTGAACGAAGATCAACTGAAATTTTCTATCAGGAGTACAATACTCTCCAAAGAAACAACAATATCCCTCATCTGAGCTTTCAAAGCGAAGCTTCGTCGACCAGACGGCCTCTTCAAATACAACATCTCACCGTAGAGTTTCGTATAAAACGTTCGAAATTCTTTAAGGTTTCAGTAAAAAGAAATTGAAAGGAAAATATCTCTTAAAATTTCGGCAAAGTATTGCAATAGTACATAACGTAGAAGAAAGGATTTAGATGGGACGAGAAAGCGAACACTGAACTATAAACAGGCATCGCTGTTGTTGACATGATACAACAATTAAAGAGAAATTACTTCTTTCCTCCACCACAATCTGCCTGTAACTGCTGATTGCCGCTATGAACTGCATGTAATCTCCTAGATCCAGCGCCGTCATCGCCTTTATCACTTCACCTCTCCAGCCCGATCGCTCGCTTATGTGATAAAGAACAATGAAGTTTCAATTTAATACGCGGAAAGCTTTTATGTATGATGTATCAATGATGGGCAACAGAGAGAGGAACGGATGTGGGAGTCGCATCCTATAGAAATATTTTGAAGCGACGACTAGTGGAATCCAACAACAACAGGCTTCAATACTCTGGATCGTCGGACTGCTACACGTGATATGCAACGGTATGGATTCTGTCATTCCGCTGCTAACAATGCTCTTGAAAATTCTAACCGATATTTGTTTCGGTTTTTGTTAGCACTAAAGATAATCGTGGAATCCTGCCAAATCAAGAGTGAACGCATGCCTGAATCTATCAATAATCTGGCACAGATAGCAAACAGTGAGAATGTAATATAGTGAAACCTTCAGTGCTCCATGCGACTAAGACAGGAATAAGACCAATTTGCAGCACAAAGTCAAATTTCACAGACCTCTACTTCCGGTCACGCACTGAATGTCACTAGAGGTGTCCGAAGACACAAACGCAAGCCAGCCATCGTCATCAGCTCTTCATGGAAAAACGCAGCAAACTGTCCATCACAGTCCCACATTATCAACTTACAGGCTCGACGTCCTTCTCTTCCGCCATGAGTTCCATCATCACAAGTGCAGAACAACAGCTGTGCATCACCGAGTCGAGAAATCGTTTGCTCGGTTGACTGATATCTGCTAGCGCTTTCCTTAAAATAACTTCACGACTTGACTCTTCCCAAGTTCACACGTTGCTGAATTATTCAAGTCGCCAAGCGAAACAGTTACACATATACAACATAAATGTTAAAGGGTGGAAAAACTCGGCTGCCCGGCGTGGA
This sequence comes from Toxascaris leonina, assembly GCA_022844705.1. Classification (NCBI taxonomy): domain Eukaryota; kingdom Metazoa; phylum Nematoda; class Chromadorea; order Rhabditida; family Ascarididae; genus Toxascaris; species Toxascaris leonina. The sequence continues at coordinate 80,262 of JAARMF010000319.1, forward strand.
AAATATAATCACGCGAAGGGGGAAGCTTCCTCGACCTGCTATCTCGAACAATTCCCTCTTCATATCTAATGCTCTAAAGTAGTCAAGAATTGAAGAGAACAGTTATGACATTTTTGTAAGGTTAATCGAATCGAACTTGAGTCAACACTTTTCCCATTCGTACTATTACCACAGCCAGACATAATGCAAAAATCCTTCTAGAACTATCATTTCAAGGCTTACTGTGCAAACTGAAGAGCGCTCAATGCGTCGTTATGTGCCAACGCACATTCCAAAAGCACATCGAATGCGGTTTCCACACTAACGAATAGTTTGCAGCATAAGTTGCGAGCCTGTAAAATGGCCGGGAGAACGTTACAACTGGTCAAGTGAACCTGATGTAGAAAAAAGAGGCTTAATACTTTGAAACAACACACAACTACAAAACTTCACGTAAGAACAGTTGTTCTTTCTCAAAGAGGCTTAATACCCCCTATATCTATCTCGGAGAGTACCAAGTACTACAAACACAAACTCGCTTCGGTTGTATCGAAACCTTATCTCACATGTGGGATAACAAAGAAATGCGCTTTCTCGAAATGCAAATACTCAGCGGTTTTTATCCACATAAGTGATCTAGATTAAATGAAGCTGCGTCTGACCCAATCCCGCAAGGCCACACAATAAAAGTAAGCAGCAGTTCTAGAACCCTTTCTGAGGTTTTTGGCTTCTTCACTTTTGCTGCTTGCACACCTGGAAAAACAATTTCAACAATGAATAGCCCAGCTGCACAACCTACAGCTAATGCCCCTCTCCCTGGTGCTTATCCCGTATATTATCTCAATGTGCAATGCTCACAAGATCTGCAGACTGAAACTCAGATAGAAGGTAGAAGAGGATGGATTTTGTCTGCCGTCTCTGCACACAAAATGCTGACTGCAGCGAAAGAGATTTGATTACTCGCCTTCAGCCACATGCATGATGCATTCGCATCCCACCGATTGCAAACAAACTCCTTCAGCAATGCGATCTTCAGTTCATCGTCGTCAAGTACATCCAACCGAACTGTGAGTGAATATTTCACTTGCAGATCGCGTACTGCTCGCAACTTTGTCAACAACTGCACGTGTTCATCGGCCTGCAACTGACTCCACTGCTTTATAACAACAACGAGACAATATAACTGCTATTGACTATTTAACCACAATCCCCAACAAACTAACAGACGTCACATTAATCCTCTGTCGAACACAAATAATTATGGTGCAGAGGACGGCTGCTCATATATATTCGAAGTAAATTGGAGCATGGCCACAGAGATTGTCACTTTCAACTGAAGCGCGTTCGGACATACCCGAATCTAAGCGATAGCTAGTTCACCTATATGACAAAGTACAAACGTTGTTTCCTACTTCCCACGACTGACCTAACATAGCGGCGACTCTATCCCAAAAGCTTGGAAAACAATGGACTTTCAGAAACGTCCTGAAGCTCAGAATGCCTCTGGGATTACATAAACGTCACAAAACCTAGGATTAGACTAAAATATACAGAATATCCAGAATAAAGGAAAACCTTTTCAGCAAATCGTTCCACAATGCATATTGCAGCACCGATCTTTCGAAGTCGGAGATGACTGTTTCTCTGAAAAGATAATACTTCTAAAAACACGCTCGTGCTGCACTGACTGACGAATCACCTCCCCCCCCCCCCCCCCCC
>JAARMF010000319.1:82165-100752 GCA_022844705.1 Toxascaris leonina
CCCCCGCCCACCCCCCAGAAAAAAATTACCGCTCAAGGATCCACTTCAAGACCTAATCCGATTCAGTGTGCATTCATGAAGAAAGAGGTCGTTGCAACATTATTTGATGACAAGGCTTTGGTTTGGATTGCAACCTTCCCCGATGCGGATATTGACACATGTATTCGCTGCAGCCTCTATCCAACAATCAAGGCCGTATAAAGAAAGTAATGTGTTGAATACTGAGGTGGAGTGTTCGCTTGCAGAGAAAACTGCCGTTCACTTTTTCATCCCTGTGAAGATGCCTTCCACTCTGAGGCGAGAGCTCTTCATTTCAGACGCATCTTTGCACGCCTCTGACAGCTCTTTCAGCGTAAAATGGGACATTATTTGTCACAAAGTTTTGATTCCAATTTTGCGGTTTATGAGAGGAGAGGGACTTCTATTCCACTCAGCTTTGAACCAATAAAACACTTTCACATAAGAGAACATATTCAAGAGTGTCTGCGAATCCCAACGATAATACTGCTCGTCTTTCAACAACTAGGAAGAGCGCCAAAAGCACAAAACGCATTGATAAAGATATATTCAAACGCACACACCACATACGACCCACTTCCACCTTCGACATCTCAAACATTGTCATAGATAGCAGCACTGGCAATAAGCTTAGCTGTTATACTATGCTTCGGATGGCACGAAGCGCTCTCCCATAAAGCTCATCGGATGGGATCGCCAAGCTGCTATATGCTCATATGGACTGCTGAGGAACACACGGAATGTTAACTACTTTCCCAAGGAATGAAGAACTGCACTAAGAAATACATACACTTGTTATCGGCGAATTAACGGCTACCACAACGTGACCAATAATGCTCTTCATCACTATGGCTCTTTCGGTTTCGTCCAATTGTGCGAGACATTTAATCAAGAGGGCGAACTAAAAATAAAAGCATTCATGCTTGCAATATGGCGACATTTGAGGTTAAATAATGCGGCAGATTTATTTATTAATTGTACGCTAAGTAACAGAACGACTCACCATGTCTTAGGTAGAGAGAGAAGGGTGCGGTAGGAAGGGGGGTTAAGGAGGTTGGATGCGCTGATTCGTTTGACGGACTGCAGGCCGACCTCAGCACACCTTCTCACGGTGAGAGTAGCTTCCTAAGTACGACGACAAAATTTCAGCTCCACATTCATTATGAAACAGGCAATTGGATATACCTAATTTCAAATTTGCTCAATGAAGCCATTTTGTCGATATGGCAGAGAAATAAAATTTCCAGCATAAAGCATGACCAGAATTGCACAAGACGAATTCATATCGTGGTTCACACGAGCACCAAGACAGCACAATGATGATGAAGAAGCAACACAAGGAACAGAAAAGCAAGAAACTGTACGATACCCCTTCCTCTTCTTTGCCGTGTTTGATGGCGAAAAAAGCGAACCGCGATATGCAGTCGGTTCTGGAGATTATCCCGGCTTTGATCTTCTGTGATAATGCCACTATCTGCAAGCATTGACTGCTTGATGAAACACGCTAAACACACCACTTCAAACAAAACGCCTTTCTTAGCAGTGCAATCGGAAGCAACGCAAAAGTTCCCTTCAAGTTTATGAACCAAAAAATGTCATCAGAGGTGTTCTAAGTAAGATGACAAACAGAATGAGTTGAACATCCGACTGGACCCTTTGCTTAACTCATTGATCTTCCCTTCCTTCGGTGCATAAAAATTGGAATACAGTATCGCTTTTCTGACACAAAGAATTAAACTCAAATTTTTTAAATCAGCCATATTGAATTTCTGCCTCAATTTATGATTGACAGTGCACACCAATTTCAGAATCTAGCTGCGCTCTTCGCAACGAAAATTCATTAGTAAACGATCATGCGAAGCGTAACAATGAAAATGTTTCAAAGAGACAAGAGAGGATTCGAACAACCTTTCAGATTTGTGAGCGAGCAGAACGCATCATGCTCCGTCGTGATACGAATAGAGGCTGTGTATCTTACGCGTGGTTGGACATAAGCAGATTATACAGCAGTCGTCACTGGTCACTACTTGGACTAGCTATTGGCGCATGAACGATAGGTTGTTATTACCTATTTCGCAGCCCGCAACGGAGACTACTTAGATGGAGTTTTCTAAAGGATTATGGCTGCATGTTCCGTGTAAAAGAAGATTGAGGTATGTAGAAACATAGCGAACAAATACCGTTAGAGCATCTTGAAGTCTTTCCAGGGGATCGGTCTGCACTTCAGCCTCTCGGAAAACGAAATCGATCGCCGTCATGAACATCGGCTTACTCTTCACACATATCTTCAACGTTGCCATCGGCACCGCATAGCGCATCATCATTTGCGCGAGTGCCGCAAAGTCACATTCGTAGCGAAGTCTCGACTGCCTTCAACTTTCAAATCGCTTACATTTACTAGCTACTATAATACAAGCACAAAACTTGCAACATCCTTCGCTAATATCTCATCTGCTTTGTAAACGAATCGGCCAACGGTGCTATCCCCTTCGAATATCTCTTACCAAAATGACTGCTAAAACATCACAAACAATTGGCTCTTTTCTGTATTACTGAATCGCTTTGCATTCTCCTCTTTAAATCAACCCACATAGTCCCACCGTGTAGCATAGTCAACATCTCCAATGCCTGAAGGCACAACTAGATCGATCAGGGTTTCGGTTGCTTCGCAGACATTCCATTAAATCCTGGACATTGAGTTGGGAAAGCGCAAGTTCCCTCGTTTAGGTTCTAAAAATTCAAGAAGTCCGGCCACTACCTAATATTCAACTCAGGGATCGATCGCCGATAAAAGAATCGAACATTGCAGTGTTCTTTTAGTGATCAGTCCTTGACCTTCAATAGTTTTTTCAAACCATCGATTTTTTTCACAGAAATTCATAGATTAGCCCTTCCACTAGAGTAGTTTCTTAATGTGCTGTGCAGTTCAGCAATATTCAGCTTTTCCCATTTTCTTTACTCATCGATTCCACCTCTCATATATAAATGACACTTTCAAATTCAACCATTAAACTTTCTTGCTTCATCTACGATGCTCATGAAAACTGAGGTTGTGGGACAACTCGGAGCTCCTTCAAATATGAACGCAATAATAAATTATAGGTAAATCCATCCTTTCCCCTATCCTCCTCATCTCTGAGTCACTCTCAAGACGGTTTTTGATGCATGCACATCCCTCCTTGCCACTCGCATCCTTCCTCATCTCTTTAGGCATCACTGTCGCCATAAGTTCATCCTCTAACGCGCATGCACACCACGGTGTTCTCTGAACAATGAAGTGCAAAACCGGTGACCATACTTAGCTCAAGTCCACATCACATCACACTGATGTTGCTCTGGACGTCCTGAACGTTATTTTTTTATGGCACATTCCCTCTCTTACTCCAAAGCTCTTTAGCCCTTTCCTCGGTCCCCCTCCCCCTGGCCACATCTTAACATCAGCAAACTATATTAGGGAAGATTCATTGAAGCAGGCCTAAACTAAAATCGGAACTTGAATCAGCATCAGGTAGGCATGAGTTTATCAACTGACCAAGGAAGAAGTTTAAAATGCAAAACGAACAACGTATTATCGAGGCTGCGATCGTCCAGCATTGCTTGCACTGCTTTCTTCAGTGGTGTACTCCAAGGGGGATGTGCTCGTCTTGCGATTCCGATAAGCGCCTCGCAACGAAGCCCTTTGCATGATATCATTTCCGCAACAGCCAAACAACGCTCATCCCATGGATTCGAGTCACCCACCGACGCCGAACACTTACTTGACACTTTCTATAAAAGATACATTTCGGTGCAATCCCTCTTAAACCAAAAATCTGAGCAACTGGGAGCATCGCACAGAAACATCGACATTTCGTAATTGCACCGTTTAACGATGCCACTACGTGAGAACGATCATCACTGATCCGACTCCTAGAAAGACTCCATATTTCACACCCTCCTCTCTATTCCCGAAGTACTGCCTTGCGCGCCAAGTGACTGAGATCAAACAAGTTAGGGAATGTGTCACAGGAGTTGACGTGATACTGACTTTTATATTCCAACCACTTGATTAGTCATTACCGACCTCACCACATCCTCGGCTCGCTCCATCTCTTTCCCCCTCGCCCAGCAAAAACAACAAGGACATCTACGAGAAAGTTTAAAGCACCGCAAAAGATAAACTAAATCAAATAACCAAATGATCGGCGAGGAAGCATTGCCGACGATATCAATGAGCCCAACAAAAGAGGCTAATATCCACAACACATTGGATTTGGAATATGGCTATTCCACGATCACCTTCTCTCATAAGAACAGATGCTCAAAATTTTCATGGCATTTTGAAAGCACTTCCACAGAAAAATAAGAAATTCATCAAGATGAAGGAACTCATTAAACGACAGTGTCTATTTCCGCTTGACGATTATAATAAAAGAGAGTCTACTCAATCGAAATCTCTTTGTCAGAAGTACAAAGTGCTTCCCTTTTCCGGAGAGGGAAAACAATGCAGTGCAAACAAACTTACGATGATGTAATTGTACAATGTACGGTTGAAGTCAAGGTGGTGTTCAGTCATGTAGGGTTTTGCGTATCGCTCGATATTGCCCTTTATCAAATGCACGCTTCGCACCCTCTCCAATATTAAATAGCAAATCGACTCCACCGTCTCCACCTGCAAAATAACGCACATTTTGATGTCGTTGCGAAGAACATTGCTGTCATAGTATCGTTCGGTAATAAAGTGCTTCATCCAAAAATAAATCCCTAACTCTCTATACTTTCCATCGGCTTCAAAGCTTCGCTTCCGAGCTCTTAACAAAAAATCAGTACGTTCCCATGTTTGATAAATGACAATGTTAAATCAACCCAGCGGATTTTTGTGTGAGTGTGAAAAGTGGTTAGGAAAAGAAATGAATCTACTCCAACTGCTTGCATGTAGCGGTTATCCACCCGTCTCCCCTTCTCCCACTCCCGTAACTTCAGAATGGATCAAAAGTTCTTCAATGCCGGTCTCAAGGTTACCGGTCATTATGACCCTTACGTTATGCTTAGAAAACAGCACATGAATTCAGCTCTAAGCTCGTTCAGCATGGTAAACTGAAAGAATCAAATTGCTATTCACTGCAGTCACAGACGAAAACATTTCACGAGTGATTATTGCAGTTCTCATTTGGAGAAAAAATTGGCAATTCCCATGTTCAGTTGAAAAACTTAAGCTCAGCTTGAAAGAGGTCGGCCCTTCTCAGATTTCGACAGTAACTACCAAACACTCATAAATTTTTCAAAAAGCGAGTATTCACTGAACATCATCATACTTACCGTATATTTAGCATAAGTCATCGGACATTCATATACGCTTTTTAGCTTCTCCATCTCTTTCAAATTCTTCACACAGATATTGAGTTCTCCCATAAAGTCATTGACGTCCTCTGAATCGACTCTCGTTTTCACGAGGATGTGAGCAACCTCTGCCTGAAATTTATTACCGATGCTTGGAACATGCTCACTTCATCACTGCAATTCACGCATAATGCCACGCACTGCAGCATGAACGGGGAAGACGGGAAAGCTTTGGCACGATTTGCCTTTAACATCATTTGTAGGAAAACGCACCTTGGGCAAGTGGGCACGATCACGGGAACTATATCATAAAGGTTGACCAATTACATCAGTAATAACGAACACGCAAAAAAAATTCTTCATCCTACTTACAGTCAATCAAAACGCGTCAGATACAGAACGACACAGCGGACTTAACGCCATTTTGGCCAGAAACAAAAAACAAATTTCAAAAAAAAAAAACTGCCAATTTTAAAACTGAATAACGAATTCGAGATGGAAATGTCTTTGAATCGGACGCTGCAACCAACTCCAAATGCTCACCTTCAATTCAAGAGACCAGGACAGTGAAAATGAGACACAGTTTAGTGTTGCGAGCGTTGTAAACAAGTCGCACATAAGTTTTCAGTTGATCCTTCAAAATCTTTCAAATGAACCACTCTCAGCCATCGCGTATACGATCATAAAGTGCTCACAATAAACAATAAACAATCACATGCAACTTGGTATATGGAGGTTCAACAAAGCTGCTGAACCGTCGACCTGAAAGCGCCGAATCGAAATATAAATCAATTAAAGCCACACAGTTCTCAGCAAAACAGCATGTGCTCATTGTCTCAGTCCAGCAAACTCCAGGTAGTTGGCCGCAGCAGTCATCCGACCTCTAACATGTTCAATAACCCACCGTTTCAGCCGGAGTCACAGCTTCCTCGACGAGTGAATGCATGACACGTTGAACGACAGACAACGCTTTCAGAGCGTTTGATGGGAACTCGGCAGGTTGCTGCAATTCCATAATAGCAGCCAACGACTTCAGCCACGTCGTGCACATTGAAATCGTTGATAACGGATCCTTTGCAAATGCCATCGGAAGCACTTCCAATTCCAAAAGTTCCAATGCTGGCCACAGTTTCTTCATGTCTACTACAAGATTATCCCGCATGCAGCGTATATACACCGGGTGAACATTCTTCAAGACGAAAATAAAGAAAGTTATGTACAGAGATCTTCGAAACGATAACTTTCCACCAAAAACTTCCAAAATTAGAACCCTTGCCAACGAATCAGTCAACAAATCTATCTTATAGTTACTTTTTCAACATCAAAACGACACAAATTCTACAATTTTCGTCAACAAAACACTGAATTCCAAATATATATAATATATATCCACAAACAAGTATGTCTACACACAGTCGTTTCGATCAGAGACACCGCTATACACATTTATATATACGCACACACATGTACGTACAGCATATACTTATATTATGTAGAAATATATAAAAAGAACTCTATCGGAGCAGTTATCTACATAATTAAATCTGTAAGGTGAGTTCTGGTTGAAAGGAAAGGGGGAAATGAATGAAAGAATGAGAAAACTGAAGGCGCACGCACCATCGAGGAAAATCGTTTTCTGCCAATCAGCAAAGCGCGAATTGAATGAGTCTTTAAATTTGAAACTCTTCCGAATCCATCTATGGCTATTTACAAATCTAGTGAAGCAATGTTATCCCTCAGTTATTGAGCAACCTTTATTGTCCATCACCCTCAGATGCACTTAAGAATGAGAAAAGATTGGAAAATTGAGTGGTAGTATAGTCGTTTGAAACGTCAAAAACACACCGTGCAGCATCTTCGCCTTTGCTCTCCTCCCAATTAACGTGTCGCTCACTTGATTTCAGTGTATATCACAAAAAACTGCTTCCGTGAATGAAGGTGATGGGGATCGCAAACTCGAAACTAGCATCTAAGAATAATCCAAACCACATACAATATAGGGATTTTAAATTATTGTCAGTATTGCTATTAAAGCCCTAAAGATTTAACGTCGAGTTAGGAAAGGAATAAAAGTTCACGATTCCGCTTCACAGCCAGCTTTAAAGTGGAGAATATTTTGCAGACATGGCCTCACCATTGGCGAAACACTACCCTTTATAGTAGCTTATCGAATCACCGCTGCAATCAGATAGCGCCTCGGATATGTTTCTAATACAAACATTCACAAAACTGCGTTATGGCGTAAAGGTCATACGGGTAACAGGTATAACACCCCTTCAGCAAAACCAAACTTGAAATGAGATCATTACCCGAAATTACTTGCTGAATTTGATTGACAATTTGCTGCAGTGTGTCTACCTCCTCGCGCATCCATTCTCGCATCTCCTTCAGGTAGCGCTGCCAGACAATAAGCGCCTCGGTGAAGCAACCATCCTTGCAGAAGGTCATGAACACATCCTTCCACACACTGTCGTCAATAAACTTTGTCCACGGAGACTCCATATCAAACGATGCCTAAAATTATTGACACTTTTGCACCCTCTGAGAAAACTAAGAAATTATTCGGCATAATCACAACGATCCAAAATGAAATTTCTTTTTATTGATGTCGAAACCAGCATCAAAAACAACGTGCCACACTGTGTTACCTAGTTTTCAGAAAATTTTGTAGGACTCGAGATTGGGATACTTCAGCGACACATCACAAAACTTCGCAAATAACAAAATAAAATCTCGAGCAAGTAAATGCAGATAAAAATTTGGAATATTCTGCAAGAGGCTCTCGTTTGAAGCTTGATGCTTTCTCAAGAATACTATATTCCGAATTGAATTAGCTCTGCATTATTTTGCGATGCATTTTCAAAGCTCATTTGCAAGCCCCATCGACAGTATCAAATCTCAGTCGCCCACACTCTCATATTAAAAAAGGAAACGTGGAAATAGTGGAAAAACCAAACTGCGAAGACCAAGAAACTGAACGCACCTTCGGCCCATAGAGTAGTCGATAAGACGCCAAATTATAACGAAGTCGAGCGAGTCTTTCAAGTGTCTCCTCATCTTAAAACAACAATTAACAAACATACTAGAGAAGTGCTGACCTCAACTCATTGGCAGCAATTTCATAAAAACGAGTGCTCTTCTTCACTCAACTCATGCACACTCTCACAGCGCAAATAATACATATTCAGATAGGATAATATTTTATAAGACTCGGATATTTCGTAAAGCTAGTCGATTCGGAACTGCTGATTTCCCAAGTGAGATTACAGATTTCTCAGCTTTTCCGTGTGAGAGAATGACTGCCTAAGAACGGGCCCACCAAGTCTAAAATGTTTAGATAAGATGGAGCTTGGGTGGGAATTCCAGGTTTCCTAATTTCTTCAAAGACCTACTGAAGTTATTCAAGAAAGAACTGGAAATGTCCCATACTTGTTGAAGGAATCTGTGGTCCTGTGAGAATTACACTTTCAGCGAATGAATATCTGGCTGCCTCATTCAGTAAATTCTCTGTACTTAGCCAGCTCTCTGCATATCGCGACAGCACGAATTTTCCCCGTACTATAGACTAGTTTGGAACAATCGGCTTTGACTGGCTTTCGAAATGAACTTATAGGACTGCCAGCTTTTTGTATCCTGTTGGGAAAAAGATAACTAAGATCGGTTATATTAGTTTAGGATGTTTTGACAGTTTTTATTTCATGGAAGTAAGCAGCCTATCTCTTTCATAAGTACAACGACAGAGGGACTTAAGACGGTTTATAGGCAGCGCTTGTGTGACTTAATATGGACAGCAACCTATATTCCTCGTAGTAATCAAACTACACGAAGACTGAAATGATGCATATAGCAGAAGGCAATCAACATGAAGCAAACTGTCGGAAACTTGGGGTCCGGACAGTAACCGAATTCCTGGAAATGATCGTCTAATGGAGAGGGAATCCCCAGGCACACGACAACTATGAAGAAATTCGTCACGACAGTTTCCTACAACAAAGATATCGCAGGATGTGCAGTTATGCTTAATTTTTTGGAAAGAACGATGAGCAACTTTGCCCCCACCTAGTGCTTATAATAACACAAATGTTAGCACTTTGTCCACAATACGGGCAAACGTTGAACCTTCAGCATTAGGGAATAAAGAATACACATATATCTCTTTATTAAAATCATATGTCTGTTGCAAGGAATATCTGTTCGTTTGATATGAGTAATGAGACACAATCACCGTCCAGTACGATTTCTCATATTTTCAGCGTTCTGGAATAACGACCGAGACGAAACGGTCCATAAAAGATAACCAAAAAAGATCTACCTGAGATGTCTCTTTTGTCGACATATCGCAGCAGCTCACTTATGCATTCAAATGAGTGACAAAGAGTTACTCCCGCGATGCATATTTCCGTCACCTGAACACATAGATAAATAGACGTATTGGTTAAACTGCTTTTGAAACCTTCCGAAAGCCATCTCTTATAAACAAAAACTCATTGCTGAAACAGAATTCCCACTGCATTTTCTTAAAATCCTTCAACGGCTTTTTTCAGTTGGGCACGAACTGGGAAATTCGTCTCGATTTGAGGACTGGGATTCTGCTTTTCAGTTGTTCACGCCATGGCTTAATTTAGGACTCCAACATGAAACTTCTGCATTCCCCAACCCGTTTTTCCTGAACAAGCTCACCACAAAATATTCAGGATGGCTATCACAGCAGTCACTACAATTCCAAAAACACGAATGGAAATCACATCTGCACTAGAAGCCAACGCTAGAGAAGCAAGTGGGAACTTCAAAGAGCAATCTCTCGAGAATGAAAAGAAATGAAACGAAAGCATGTCCCATGACAAATGCAACAAAATGAGAACCGTCCTCAACAGTCCCCACTGCTGTTTCAACGACATTTTATACAAAGCTTCCGTATGTCAGTTTCAAGAAAACAAACCCAAAAAGATAAAAGAAAAACCTACTGTTCTCATGATGTACACTAAATAAACGCATCAGCGTTTCAGCATTTGCTTCTCATGAACCATCTTTCATGGCTATTATTTTCTTAATGGCAGATGTTGGTTTCCAGAATCCAACACAACTTTTAGAACAGATGCCCTTAAAAACTTGGAGACTCATTGAGGAAAATGGCTGCAATCAGCCAATGCGAGAACAGCTCCTCCGCCATCATCGAATCAAATTGTTGTTTTCGCATCGAATTTCGACTCATCTCAAATGCACGCCATCCTCCCCCACCCTTTCTTCATCCTGCGAGGTCTATAAATAAAACAAACAGAACTATGAATATATCTTACATTTTAGGAGAAAGAAGTTAAAAACGAACCCAGTTGTGATCGGTGATGAGGTCGAGATATCCCATAAATGAATCGAACTTCTCGCGCAGCATCGCTTCGCTTGACGCCAATTCTGAGAGAATGCTGTTCACTCGACTCTTGTGTACTTTCTATAAACAGCATCCCCGTATAAGCACTTAAAGTGTCGAACGATCGAACACTGCCAATCCAGCCCTCTCCTTCTCATGCATTCATCTCATCTCCCCAACAAACCATTTGAAATCTCATTTCCATTTTGGCAAATGCAGGCAGAATTGATACCTGTATGTCGAGTTTGAACTGTTTCGCAAAAATCTCAGCGTCATCGAACTTCATTCGATTCAACAGTCGATCTAATCGTGCATCTGGCTGAGATTCGGTTATCACTCTTATTCTGACGCCCGTCTCGTCCATTCTACAGTGAAACTATATAACTTTATATAAAAGGTTTTCGATGAATGCCATTAAGAAAACCGAATATTAACATTTCCATCGTTCCAGCTCTCGCAGAGGACTGCTGAAACCGCCTCCCCGTACCACAGGTGACCAATAATATAGTTGGTCAGTGAGTGCCTCTAGATTCGCTTGGTGAGCTCCGCTCAGGAATATTAGCCTGGTTTCCTGCACAGTTTATTAGCGAGAATTGGAGGCGCCTCGCTCCGAACTCTGCTGAGAACAAATCGAATGTTTCGGAGCACTCGCCTCTACTCTTCCTAGTACACCCAGCTATGCATACGCTCCGCTTCAATCACAAAGCGGGCGGAAGTGCAGCAATTTTCAGTAGTCTCACTCCGTGAAAAGTTCTACTGAAAACTACAACAAAAAGAAATCAACCTTTCCAAAGGTGCGGAAATTAGGCACAATGGTGATTTCCAAACTCGATAATGGTTTTCCGCACACAACTGAATTATTCGCGGTCACCCATGTTACCCTGATTAACAATAACATTATACTATAGAAGCAGTAAAAAAGATGGCATTTTCTATTACAGTCGCAGTCCTATACCAAAAGCTTAATAGCTACAGCTTTCATGAGAACCACAGCAGCTCTGCATGAACCAGACTGCCATAAAGTGCTCTAGCTGACCTAATTTTGTGTCAGTACAGTGCCAGTTCACTTCTAACTCCTTGCAAATCCGTTTCGCCTGTAAGCAAACAGCGTCAGTCAACGCCCCGATTAGTCCTTGTTGATGCCAGTGGGGGGAATGACAGAACACTGTGCCCTGTTATGCATCGACGCCCCAGTTGTCAATGTGCATCTATTGCAACATCACTGACGAAATTCAGCTGATGAAATTCATGATTCAACTAGGATGGTATCTCATTTTAATTTCTTTATGGTTCATCACTTCTATAATTGAAACGACGATATAACAATGTGCTTTTGCAAGTGCAATAAATAACGAGAGACCCAATAACGAATTATGCGATGAAGCCAACTGGCTGAACACTCAAACACAAAGCCATTCTTGGCCTTCTCAAGTGAAGGCACGCTTTTTGCACCCTACTCACTTTATCAGTTATTTTCACGACCAACCAACAAAAAAAAAAAAAAGCGGAGGCGTCTCACATCTTAACTAACCCGACCACTTATAGGAATTCACAAAATCGTTTTCCTGCAAGTTGACTAATATGAAATAAAAATCGGGTGCACTCGGCATTTTAGAAACCTTTAAATAACCGCATTTTATTCTAGAGTTTATTGACCAACCTGAATTGCGGGGCATATGATAAAATATCAATTAAAACATGTGGGGCTTTCATGTTTTTAACTGATCTGGCCGCTCACCCAAATGTTCCACAAATGATTCACCGTCCAACAAGTTTACCAGTAGAGAACGGAAATCTAAATGGTGTAAGAAAGCAAAGGCATATTCGTTCCTGCACAAGAGTGAGGATTCTGCAGCTGAAGGACTCGACTCGAGGTCACATCGTGTTGCATAAAATAAAGAAAGAATGCAACCCAAAATATCAAAATCTTGTTCAATGATGTCTGAATTCGATGAATGCCTACTGTGCCTCGATATCGCATTCCGTTCCCTAATGTCAGTAACTAATTGTTGTGATTCCCAATATCGCTATGCAAGGCAAACTCATGTTGCGGCAGTAGTCGGATTGCAGACGAAGAATCTTATCATAATATTTTTCTGTTACCGAAAAGTTGAGCCGATATGGTATATGGCTAACCCGCCGTTAAAGCCGCAAGGCTCCACGATGAGAATCGAGAATTCCTCATGTGGTGGGAAAGAAAGCAGAATCGTTTCACCGCCAACGGCGAGTGCGTACGCCACTTCGGCATTCCTCAGTGAGCGCACCTGCACCTGCAACAACAAACAATCGAGATCGTCCAGAAATTCGACTTTGACAATCAGTGTTCCAACATTCCCCAAAAATATTACGTAAATTCAAAGTGAGTTCGCAACTCGCAATCCGCAACACACAACCCAAACTTTAAGTATCACTGTTCACACCCAGATTCAACCCCGTATTCAGTCCTTAGAGCCAATCTTGGAATTGATTATCGCAATCAACTCCACAGTCTGTGACACTGCTTTCTGCGAGTGGCAAATACCTATTTTATGCACTAATCGATGACCTTGACAGCCTAATTGGTAGTCAACAAACTCAATCAGTAGAGAACTTGCCTCGGTGTTGCCGTTCATATGATTGTCCACAACAAGCACGATCGTAATGGAATCAATACTCTGCTGTTCCTCTAGCACTGTCATACTCTTCACCTCTTCTGCCTCGGACACGATTCTCTTGTGCTTCAGCTGCACCATTGTACCCATATCCCACACCGTCAGCCATCCCTTCCTGCTCACCTCAAGCAAATACCGATCCCCTGCACAGGCCAATGCCCGAACGCACTCACCGCGATCTGAAATTTTACAGTGCACTCGGCAAATCACGAATGCAGCATTGTTTAGACGTCATGTGCTTATTCTGGGTCTGTTAGATTCGTAACAGAGAGGTCAACGCAACTCTTTTATAATGGCATGCAGGTAACAGCCAACACAACTACAGAGAGGGCAGCTATCTACCTCGAAGATGTTATAAAGTTAAGAGCTTATTAAAAATGCTTTGAGTATATCAAAAAGTTGCTTTTCGCTTATGTGACATCTTTCCGACAGTAACGTAAAGGTGTGGTAATCAATGTGATAAATTAAGGCGCATATCCCACCTCGCGCATCACCATGCTCGAAAAAGCTGTATTTTTCCTCTCTCACACTTAGCATCGCCATCTGCGTATCTCGACCCTTTTCACGTGGGAACTGAAATCACAGCCGCCTTATTTATAACTGACCACATCACAGTAATAGCTCCATAACAAATTAATGACTCCTAACGCATGGCCTAGGTGATGTGTGCATACCAAAACCAGCCGATTTCCTGCCAACGGTGACCGCCCGCGGCAATCGAAGTGCTCGACTAAGCGGTGGAGAGTTGTTATGAACAACTCTTGCTCCAATATGCAAATATTATTCGCCCGAGGAGAAAGGATTCGTCATAAACTCAAATGGAACTGAGGAATCGAATCGATAGAAATGAAGCAATTTCACATTTATTAAGGTCTTAAAGCAAGAATAATGCAAAGACTGGCGAATCAATTGCGAATTCCGCCAACCGTCTTTGAAAACGAAAATCTCTTCAAAAAAGGCTTCAATTGGGACTTCACCGTTGTGTTGACAAACAGACATCTGCATGATTAAAAAGTTGAATAAATCAGAATCGAACTTGATGCCACCCAACAGCAAAAACCTTTCAGAAGTTGTTTCTTCTTTAGCATTATCTAATAATGAAGGTTGTCCAATGAAACTGTACTTCAGCCTAGAAACAATGTTTTAAATTTTACACTTCTTTTTTACAACCTCATAGCGTAAATTCAACAGACTCGTCCCTTCTTTCTTCCCGTTCGCTAGAAAACCCCATCAAAAAAGGGTTGTGTACGTATAAGTTCTTGATCACAAATTGCTGGGTTAAACTCATAAATATAAAAGACGAGAAGGAGGAGCAAAAGAGAAAAATCCAACTTTCCAGAAACATGTCTACGAACAATACGCACGTTCTCTCCTATAGTAAGTGGACGAATTTGAGCAAAACTCCGAGACAACACGCAAAACACTTCAACATTACGAACACAATTTACTTTCGTTTGGTACCGAAACCGAACAAAATGTGGTGATAATCAACCGTTCCAGTAATGAAAGAGAATACGATTGCGTAGAATCATCGGCGAAGTCTCACCATGAGTTGAGCGGCCAACGAAGACACTATTTCAGTCCGCGAATATCCTGGATCGCAGACTGTGCTCTTCGCATCCATCCTCGACTGAACCTGAAAACTTCACAGTAATATTCCAAATTAAGAAACTAATCGCAAAGCGATGCTGCACTGAATGGAGGAAATCTGGAAGAAAGGCATGACAAAGCCGTCATACTACCCCGACACCTGAATGTTAATACAACACCATGAGTTACATTTTAGGGCAAAAATATGTCCCTCCTTACGGCAACGAGATAGCTCAACCATGCATGTAAGAAATTTTCGTAATTTCCTATATTGGATTTCTGAATAATCGGCAAAAATCTATTTGTGAATTGCAATGCGACGTAATATTGCAATTTTAAATAACGCAATAGTATGTTTAGGTAACCATTAATGCCGATCACTAGCATCACCAAACAGATGCAGGTATGGACTCTGACAATATTTAACAAACGCTTTCAGCTACTGTTAATGCACTGAGAAGAAAACAGGGGATATGGAAACTCTGTTCCTGATAGAGGAAACGAATGTCCACTGAAAAATGCCGGCATTCCGAAATCTGCCTGAGTGAGACGATAGCCACGATCACTTCAGCTCAAGCTATGCCTTGAGTACATATCAAATTCCCTTCGCCAAAAAGACTGACATATAGGATAGTAGAGAGTAAGATGGTGTAATCTAAGGATGCATCAAAAGAACACTGCTAACGTGGCCACCAGAAGCGAGCCTAATGTCGCACTACGAAACTCGAAGACAACTTCTTAAGTCACCAAGACTCACATTTTCGAAAAGCAGCACGCTCAACGTGGTCAGCCTAGTGCTTGGTTTCTTCTCTATGAATGCCAGTGCATTTCCCGTATTCTACGAGGCGATATACAATCATCGTAAGCTGTGACAGTATTTTGTAAGTGCCATTTTGCATTGCTTTTGAATTCTTTTAATGAGCACCATCAGTTCTGAAAATGTTTCTTCAGACCGCAATTCGTATAAATCTTCCATGCAATAATTTTGTTTATTCCCCTAGAGAAGGCCACTAGATCGAGCTTTACGGTTGCACTGATTCGCCCACTTCAACGGATAGAGAGCAATCAGTGCTCTAGTGCGTCATCTAAATGAGGTGTAAAAGTGATCGCAAGATAAAGCGCTCAAGAAATAAATTAATACATAATGACAAGTAAGGATATATTAAATACATATATATTATATATATATATATTTATTTATTTACTTGTTTATATTTATATTCATATTTATATACAGTGATGACAGCATTACAAGGCAAACTTACACAGATACTCTATGAGAAAAATGAGCAAACCATCGCACTGCTGTCGGCCGTTGCGTCGTTCTCCAGAACAACAAGCACCTCATCGTAATCACTGATTGTCACCACCGTGCAACTACCATCTTCCGAGCAGACACATATCACACCTTTCTCGCCAATGCGTGCACACGACATTGTCGCTCCCTTTGTGAAGGCTCTATCGCGAATCTTCTGCAGCAATTTCACCCCCATTCCAATTCATTTTCAGTTCTTATTGCCCCACATTAACAGGGAATGGAAGTTTACTATCGAGCCAACAACTGCTATCCCAATGGGTGACTTGTGANATATCCCAATGGATGAGTTGTGATAAAGATAACACACTGATTCGAACTACTGCATCTAGATATTAAAGTCAGTCACAAAATCTGGTGGTTATCACAAAAAAGAACTGCAAAAACAATGCTGGAAGAACTAGAAGAAGTGATAACATCGTACTATTTAGAACATGGATGGTCGAGATCTGATGCTTTACATGCAGTGCGAAGGATAAACACTGCTGCTACTTTCACGATGCATGAAAGACACGTTAGCTATATACATATATATATCTTCAAAAGTTGTCGGATAAATACTCAGGGTTGACAAGGAACGAAATCGAAAGCAAATAGGATATATTTTGCTTGTGACTTTATCGGCGAAGTTTTTGAGCAAAAATTATATAGAGATGTGTGTTTCCTGGATTTTTGCATTTCTTAAGAGAAAACTCATATATTAGAAATTAGTTAAAAATTTATATGAGAGAACGACCACTCAGAAACACAACCACAATACCATTCCATACCGTTTGTGCGCCGACAAACATTGATATTCACGCATCACAAAATCACTTCCCAATACTCTTAGAAGAAAACTTGCTGCAGTTGACACGACGTTCCCTTAGATGCATAAACGGTTAATATGGAAACCTTTTTCGCTCAAATGAATAAACGATATAATAGCATTGACTCATGATTCAAGGGAAACAAACGAGCGGCGTGCTTCGCAAAACCTTTTTGCCGCTCGTTTCATCTGCATACGATCGGACTAATCGGAGTCATCACAAAATTTATATAGTTTGCTCCTTTCATATATGCATTTTCACAAACGGAGCACATGACTGCGCGAAAGAATTGCTGGCTTCAGCAACATGAAGCCACATACCTATTAGAGGTAAGATTATGGCAAGAAGAGAGCAGAAAAGTGAATGAAGAAATTAGTTATAATTCAGAAGTATCACAGCGAATGCCAGCGAATAATGAATGTCTTAAACCGTTTTCCAACTGCACTTTCTAGCTTTTTCCCAACCACCATAATCGCCGATGGATGAAGGAAATGCCACTGCCTCCGTTCCCGCCAAGAGAATAGCAGAGGTCATCTCCCATCAAGTCACACGCTTAGTCCGTCTCTTGGCAAAGCGTATAATGGTGGCTGATCCATTAGCAGTAAAACTGTTTCATCGCATCAAAAGTTGAGCACTATTTTCTAATCTGAATTCTAAACTTTGAATCAGGATCCCCACAGAAAAAAAAAACTATTTCCGAAGCTTTGAATGTCGAATTTTGAGATATTAAATGAATGAGACAAACCATTCTATGTACAATTTTCTCGAGTTTCACACTGACAAAAACATCACGGGTCAAAACTGCGACTACACGAGATTGTTGCAGAAAGTCGAGTGCCAATGCCTCCGCATCATCTGAAGAAGGATGACTGCATTGCTGCAAAACAGTGATGCTGAGAGAATGTGGACACGCTATCAGCGGTTGCATTAACATTGCGATCCCCATCACTATGCTTCGATTACAACTACACACTGATGGGAAATTCTGCTTACATGAATCTCCACTCTCCCTCTTTTTGAGAAAAATCGCACTATTTTCGAAGATCACCTTTCAAAGTTCTTTGAAAACCACTGCTTTTTGACTTTTACTTACTTCCCCACACTTCACCCTTATCGATGACTCCACTCTGGAAAAAACTTGTTACTGCGCAACACCTTTAAACACATATGCAGTCGATTGTGTGATGTCGTGACAAGACCAGTTGTTGATGTCCGAATAATCGTTAGTTCGAGCAAGCAGAAACAGGATGTCGGAGGATTGCAGATACAATTATTACCTCGACACAACACTCTTGTCCGTCTTCGCCCGATTGTCCGATTTTTCGTCCCACTGTCAACACCATAATCTCTCCATACCTAGCTTGGCTTTTGACAGTTTTACAGGCTTTTCAATAGAAAATTTCAGCGGTATTTAACTGCCAACAGTTTTTCCCTGAGCAAGCCGAGTTTAATATAATGAAGAGCATACTATCCTTCTATATAACGCAAGCATCTCTGGGCTAACCAAATGTCTGAATAAG
>JAARMF010000320.1:18057-33964 GCA_022844705.1 Toxascaris leonina
GTATGCTGACGTAACTCCGAAATAAATGGCACTGGCTGAAAATAGAGGAATAAGCAGTGCAAACGAAAAACACCACCTCGTTCCCATTATGGATATGGTATTAACGGGGGGGGGGGGGGGGGGGGGGAGGTGAGGCGCAATAGTCTCAAAACCTGTCCTCCTCCTCTGCCACATTAGTACCCAATCACCATCTGGGAATCTCGAACTCAAAAGGTCCTACTAGAAAGAAAGTTGCACTGTGACTCCAGGATGAAGTACGAGTAACTACTGCAAGGTCGCAGAGAGGTCATGCTCAATCCAACTGAAAAGCTACGTCAATAAAAAAGGCTCTACATAACTGCAAATTATTCATGAAGTAGATTAGTGGCAATTATTACTTCTATTCAGCAATAAAAATTCCGTCAAATCAATTTGAAGAGCTCATGTAGCTGATGCTAACATTATTAACCTGACGCCAATTCCAACATGATACTCACTTTTTATTCGCTACGAATGAGTTCCTCTCCATTCCTCTCCAACTATACAATTAGTACAATCGGGTATTTCCTCATGAGAACTAAACTGAACAAGAAAATATTATTCCACCAGAAAGAGATTACTCTCAGGTGATGAGTGATAAGCGACGTCACAATCAGTGATAGCAAATGAGTGAGATGAATGAGAATTAATTGAAAGCTTATTCCTTAACAGCTTAATCACTGTAGCAACCCACCATCGTACTAGAGGAAATAACTATACGCGTAAAATTTGCGAAACTAATATGGGGCAGAGATCGATCAGATACCGTGCGACTCAACTGCTCAACTTGCACAGCCAATGTGATCGTTGAAGGTTTTGATGCGACATAAGGGCAAGCAATTGCCTATTGTTCCGTGATGATGAAATAAATAAATAAATAAACAAATAAATAAAAATGAAATGTTAACCGGTGAAAGGAATGCAGCAGGATTACTTCCTGGTTTATAATCATTTTCATTGATTGAGCCATTTGCTTGCGATGATTCATTCCCATTAACGCTAACGCTCATGTTGCCACGATCGTCCATATACTTGAAATGAATTTGGATTGGAGGGGAGGTTAATAAGAAATGTGAATGAAAATTTCGAAGTATATAGCAAACTGATTACTGAATTCAATTCCGCGATGGAATTCTAATACGGTTCATGCAAAGGCATTGCTAAAAATTGAATATATTTATATAGCTTGTTGGCGGAATTTTAATTCATTCAAAAAAATCGTAAATTCCAGTGATATATTTCAAAGAAATATGCTTTAAATGGCTTTGCCTTCAAAGAATAGACACTTTTCACTCATCGTCGAGAGAAATTGACATTTTTGTTGATTGAATGAGTGCACGGAGAGACAAGATTGAAAAAAAAAGTGATCGCTAATTGCATTCTCGATGATTTCAGATTCTATAAAGGAATCTCAGCGGTTGAATTTTCGGTGTTTTTAGGTTTTATTTAAAAAAAAACCTGAAGGTTGCATTTCCAATGTTTTTTGGGTCTCGTGAAAAACCTTGACCATTACTTTCATCGCCATAATATATTCAATAAACGTATACATCACATTTCGAAATAAGATTCAATTGAAGCACGCTGATTGCTAATATTCAAATATGAACGGAAATAATTTACGAAGAGAAAAGCTTAAAAATTCGAGGGTACAATTGCGAAATAAAACCGAACGTTGAGTGGTAGACGTTCAAATGAATCGAATCTGGTTAATTTTACACCTTTCAAAGAAAACCGCAAGAGACATCAAGACATAAAACACTTCGAATGCGACTGATATGTCCTCTGATTCATAAAGCTGAACATCAAAAAAAAAAGCAGCGATGAATCGATATCGAATGACACAATGTGTCCTTTATATAAACCAATGCCATATGTTCGTCTCAATAACGCATTCCATCACGACAACTAAGAGATCTAAGAATAAAGGAAGTTGAATATTAATAGATTTTTAGTGAAGTGAAGGGAAGTATGTTTCGCCGTGTGGAATAGCGAAGCGCAGTCATCTAGTATCACTAAATATTGATAGCATTCGGATAATAGGATTAAGCTATATTCTATGTTTCCGTGGATTATGAAGCTAGTTGAAAAGGCGTTGGAAAATGACGTCATCACATTATCAAGCAATAAAGTGATGGAATGAATGAAAATGAGCGAATGATAAAGAAAATTGAAGGAGGAGTAAATGAGGCTTTAAAGTAGGTCCTCGCGAAACAAATGTTGAAAAAGGAAAAGCGGTATGAGGGGAGAGGCACTGAGGAAACAAGGATTCTGATTTAAGAAAATATTTGCCGAGATTTCTCCCCTCCTCCCCCCCCCCCCNCAGAATATGAAAATCAGTCCTGCCTGCTTTTTAATAATCCGCTAATACCAGGAATTTCCCTAGTATTTCCAGCTGACCAGATGCTATCTCCATTGACCATCAACGTACTTCTCATCGCAACCACATTTGCGAAAAACATCTAGCATCGTCATTGGGAATATACGAGTGTAGCTTATTTCATATACCATCCCTTAAGGCATAGGTAATGCCACTCTGTATGGCCTGTGGAGAAATCCGAGAGCGATATCGCGCGTTGGATAACTAACCGTAAACCAACAATTAGACTCCATTACGGCGATTGTCAGTGTCACCCTATCCTCATCCCTTCTTTTCATGTGTGGGCCATCTTATATATCCTTCTTCGGAGGCGTGTTTAGCGCAAATTCTACTTAAATTAACTTTGCTGAATCCATCCCTTACCACCTTCCCCAGCTAATGACCCCTTCCCCTCATCACCCCCCCCCCCTCTTGGAAGATTGCTTTGCATGAACCTCTCTTCCGCCCCTACAGTTTGATCTTTCTCTAGAACTGCAAAGCTCGTATGCTGATCTCTGAGTATGAGATCTTATTTAACAAAAAACTAACGCAATAGTGGTGATCCCGCTTGCACTCGTCTTTAGCTTTGACGAAAGTTAGCGAAGTTGTGTAAGCCGTTTTGGGTAGTTGCTTCGAGCAGCTAAGTGTGCCGTTCTTTGTTTAAGAAGTGTTTCATTCCCATCTAAAGGGATTTTTCTCGGCCTCTATAATAAGCCTCATTGTTGAAATTACTTATTGATTGGTGATAGGTGTAGTTGAGATGTGGCGATGGTAATGTGTTGTGAATGATATTTCCCAACCTTTACAAACCTACTGGCGTTGTTTTTGTTTCGACTATCGCTCGCTGTGGTCTTGACGCATCGAGCTCGCTCGAAGGTGAACAAGAAAGATGTATTGGTGAAGCTGAGCATATCCGGAGGAGATTATTAATATACTGAATTGCTAGATATAACGTGAACGGAGGGAGGGAGGGGGAGGGTGGGTTGGTTAGTTTGATAGTTTTAAAATATATGGCCAAAGGATTTGGTTTTATGCTTATGAGGCGTGAATAACTTTGTGAGGAGGATGCAATATAAGAAAACTAGCAATGACTGATTTTTCCCAACGTGGTATGGCCAAGTTAAATATCAAATAAATAATTAACGCCATATGTTATAATTGTCTATTTTAAGGCCTAAAATCGAGCAAATATTCTCGAGCAACTGAGAGATCGTCGATACATTCCCATCCGTAGGCAAAGTTTTTATTTGCGTTTAATACTCGAATTCCCTCAGAGTGAAATAGTTTCGGGAATCTCTTCGCTCCTATTTAAGGTTATTTCTCCAGAGAGATTTTTTTTAATGCAAAAATAATTAAAGCGTATTTTCACGATAGTATTGAAGATGGCAGGTGGCAGCGATAAAGGGTTCTTCTGTTTTGAAGATGCTCAATAGAAGAGTCGATATGTATGTGTCAATGACGGAAGAATGCCTTAGAAATGATTCAAGGCCCCCTCAGTTAATTCACATGAGGAGTGAGGGATTTTATTATGCCAATGCAGGAAAGAGTTGAAAGTCGAGCGCTTTTATGGCTATGAATTGGGATAGGCCACTTTGCCATTAAGCGAAATATCGACATATTATCTATATAGATTAGTGATTATCATCATTGAAAAGATCGGCATTTAGAGGAGTTGAATCCCCCTCGCACAGAAAAAATTTTAATCCTCGATAGTCTTGGGATGATCCAAAAATGTTCGTTTTCAGGACGCGTCGCCCGTAAAACGGCCATCACGGTGCGTGTGTTGCAAATTTTGGCAGCTCACTTCATATATGATTCAAATTGAAGTGAAAAGAATTTATTTTATACGACATGCACGAATATAGAGTGCAATAAATGCAACAAAACGTATGACAAGCATCATAACGAAAAGTGCGATGATATCCGGATAGAGATGTGAAGCATTGAAACTTAACGAATCGATGACATCTGCACCTGTTTGTAAACAAGTTGTTTGATTTGTGCAACCTGAAAATAAGCAGTATCGCTTGAAGATAATGTTGGAGTTGTAGCTCGAGCCTGAGCTACAGCTCATCTATGAAAAATTGCAAAAAATGATATTCTATTTGTGCAACTATTCTATTTCGCCTATTGGATCTTTATGTAGCGAAAAAGATGAGCATAACTTAGTAGAACGGCTAGTAAAGTAAATAAATATATAAATTTTTTCTTACAATCGCTTTTCTAAAGTCTGGTTCAGGAAAGAAAAAGGAAGTGACAGATATATTTATAAGAGATGTTTGGGTTCCTCAATCTGAACGTTGGGCAACTCCAACAAACCAATTTTTTACATACTGCAAACAACTAACCGGAGTCAAGTTCACGTGGACACCTCAAGAAGTTGCCGTATAAGCTTGGGCCTTTTTTGTGGGAAAGGTGTCCTTAAATGAGCTCAATGAAGAATAAGGGAAACTTCTTGAGGTGGAGGAGGGGAAACGGGAAGGGAGTTGAGAGAGATCATCGTGTGGATTCCACGACTCCAGAAGCAGCACTATTGCTTTCGGTTAATTATGTTTGAAAGGCACTCGAGAATTGCGCCCAACTTTAGTGATGATACTTCGATGCTGACATGTAAGCTGATGTGGTAGGGTATTATTGCCTAAGGCAATGAGAAATGCTTATAGTAACTAGATTACTAACCAGGAATATAGTCAACATGGGACCACTCGTTGATAATCAGTGACTCATAAGCGTATCTGCAATAAAATATTGATACAATAGAAAAAAAAAACAACTGATAGCATGTGGCTATATGGTCGAGAATCCTTAAAGATGTGAAGGAAATGGATCGCATCGCTACATTAGGAATACCATACACAATATTTAACCTACCTTTACTTCTTTATAAGCTCACTGAGGAGCTTTCTCTTATCCAGAAGCGCTAAAAACTTTTTCATATAGAGCGATAAAATTTTTTTGGCATGAATTAAAATTTCAGCAAAGAAATTGGAACCAACAATATTATGGCGTATTACTACGAAACATACTATCCAATGCGCTTTCCAGATATTCATTTCGCAATCCGTGCTATTTAGATTAATTAAAAACTATGAAATAAAGATTCGAAAGATCCATAGAAGGATATCGTTTACATCATCTTCTTCTAGAGCGATGCAAAGAAATACGAAGTGTCCTTAGAGGACAGATATAGTGGCAATAATTTTCGATCATTAAATAAATGAACAAACCCAAAATATGAGAGAAATCGGAAATAAAAGAAATAAATCGGTAATGTATCACGATTAATAAAGAATCCAGCAAATGCCATTGCTGGCATAACAAATGCGGGCATTACATTCACCGCAATACTCAACTCTCCAAATATACATGACATAGCATAGCCTGAAAATAATTTTGCATTTAAAAAAAATAATATTTTATTTCCGTCTATTTTGTAAGATCCAATAAAAATGCTTTCCGTTCTTAACGAATTATTGTAGATGTGATTCCCATTCATAAAGGCTTACAGGAGTAGCATTGAGATTACGAAGCAAAAAATTTGACTTCTAAACGTGTTTATGTTTCAGCGTTTAGCTATTGCAGCGAGCCTATAAGCTTGCTTGCTTATAAGCATTTGAAACTTCCATAAGCTATCTATCATCCGAGTAATATGCATGATCGGGAGAAGAATATGTGGAATTACCCTCAAAATTACATTCATAGCAATGATGTAGTAGCAAGGATGAAATGTGAAAAGTGAGAAGGAAGCGATAAAGGAAATGACGAGCATTGTCCATTCATATGGAAGAGAATGAGAGAATGAAAATTGAGGGATGAGCGGAATAAAAAAATTTTTTTGACTGAAGATTACACTATAGTACCACAAAAGGATGCTGACAATCACGAGGAAATGAAACTATAAAGCTGAATTCACTATCCACGACTAGATTCCAGAATCTTGCACGATTCTTTCTGGCTATCGTAAAAGATTTATTCACTAACAGCGACGGAAGAAATGCTTATTTAAATGCCTTATTAGAATTAACATAGAAAATTAATGTTTTTATAGAGCTGTTTCCTCCGGCCTTTCTTCAATTTCTACTGCTGTCCCCCCTCTCCCCCTCCCTTCTCCTCTCTGTTCACAAGAATAACTATAGGGCAAAAATGCGACAATTAGGGCAACAGAGAGGATAACGAATCCACAAATGTGCTCACCGATCGAGATTGCTGTATTTGTCATGAGAACATTTATCAAACAACACAACGCAAATGCGCCAATATCGGGGGCAAGTCCTGCAATGACATTTTATTAGTATCAAGAATATTGATTGATATATGTAATCGAAAATCAACAATTATCATAGAAAATACAATATTTTAATTGAGATTCATCCAGAAAATTTCCGGAAAGACTTTCAATGATTGCAGAAAAAATTTACAATTGGAATATTTTTAAGGAATAAATTCACTTACCTGCTAACCAATAAAGAATTGCAGTAAAAATTAGAGGTAGAACAACGTATTGAGGAGTCTGAAAATATAGAAGCAACTTTAATTTTAATAGTTATTAGGCAAATTCTTCAAAAGTTTCTCTATTGTGCACCTGAAAATGCTTTCTCTATGATTTTGATTCCGATGAGCTAATATCGTATGGTTTATACTTAGGCCCCGGAGCTTGGAACATTGTAGTTATTAGGCTCCGGGCCTTGGAACTGCAATGAGATATTTGAACTTTCAACAAAAATATTTGCAAATTTTTCGTCGATTCGAGTGATAATTTGAAAGACATAAGAAAGAATACATGATTATTTGGGCGATTAATCAGAGAGAAAATATGACTAAAAATTTCTGAAAAAAAAAATTGTTAAGAAAATATTAAAGAAATCACCTCAGCGATATTTTTAGCGATGAAATAAGTATCGCTTCGATAGAGTCCATTAGCATATTCTCGTAGAAATATTGGCATCTCTGCACAAAATATCTATAATAGATTCCATCTTTGAAGTCTCATGCGAAAATAATTGTGCCAATTGCTTTTTCCTATACGACAGGACATGTGCGCCAAAAATGAGAAAATTTTAGAAAAATTCCACATGAAATATGAACAAATCTCAATTTAACCTGAGAGTTAAAATTTTAGATGGAAACTTAAGTGAAATATCTGATTTTACGAAATATTGGTTGTAGGTGTTTAGAATAATGAACGAAGTCTTCATAAATTAGCTACTCGTGAAGTAAATTAGGAAATGTAATGGTTAATTATTAATAAAGTGATTTAAATTAAACAGACTAAAGAAATATTCAATAAATTATTACCATTAATATTAATAAAGTAAACTGAAATAAAATGAATTAATATAAAGAATAAAAAGTGATTTAAAAAACAAACTATTCTAGATTTATTTGCAATTATTAACCAACGTAGAAAAATTATTTCCATCTATGCAATTGTATTGCAAAATTCAAATTTCTATATCAATATCGCTTAATAATTTCTAATAAATATTGACCATTGTTATTAATAAATTTCTTTTAATATTTTTTTTTATTTTATACAAACAAAGAAAACACTTCTGAATAAATTAAATATCAAACCTCAACAACAACAAATTGAAATAAATAATTCATATTGCATACAAGTGTAAATAATACACCATTGATATTCATTATTGTTGATTGAGTGATCGGTGTTCGCAAATAAATGAGACCCGTTATTATGCCAATTATCTGCAAAATAATCAATTCTCTTATTAATCACATCAATCAATTCAAATCATTGAGCCTTTGAGCATCAATGGAGTATTTATAGCCTAGAGCATTACTTATGGCCCCAGGCATTACTCATAATCTGGAGTGTATCTCTAAACAAGCTAGAATTATGTGAAGAAAATTGCTATTACTTGTAAATAATTAACCTAGGAATGTCGATATCTAGAAGATAGGTGGAGAATATACGAAAGAGAGAGAGACAGAGTTATAAGCATCAAGAAAATAATGTGTAAACAATAAAGAATCGATGATATCATACAATAATCAGGTAGCATTATTTAGTTCAATGCTTTTTCATGAAATAACACTAATGCTTTTCATCAGCTTAATGAAGTTTTTGAGTTATTACAATTAAAAGTTTGATTTATTGAAAGAGATAACTAACAATTGTCTGAAAGAGTCGAACTCTTAATAAGACTGGATCTCTGATTGTCATCAAAAATGAGCGCCAAATGAGGATCCGCATTTGCGTTAACCAACTGAAAAATATCGAATGGATACTGAAAGAATATTGAGAAAAAAGAAATGATTTTGGCAAAATATATTTTTAACACAATATTTGGATATAACACTTTTTGAGAAAAAATAATTCGAAAAGCTTGAGATAAAATTTTTCTGGGGAAATTCCACAAATGAATATCAACTCGACAAATTTGAGCTTAAGCTTATCGCAACTCTGGCTCTTCGCGACGCATTTTTGAAGTGTGACTTCAGTTCATGCTCATTTGTGCTTCAATAAAGCTTTTCGTTCACTTAATTTGACATATTTTCGAAATCGTAGTTACTCTAATAATAGTAATTAGCGAATAGTGATCAGCAAACTTGATGCATTCTACAAATACTAGTCAGACATTAAACGACAGTCATTGCTGAATACTAAAGCCATAATCCATCGGAATCTATTAGAAGTCCGGAATCTGTAAAATATACCTGCTCGTTTGTTGGAACCGTATGTGTTTTCCGGATTTCTGGTTGTGAAACCAAGAAGTGACTTCATTGTGTGATTGTGCGCTTGAAGTGAGATCACTTGTTGCCTCTCGAAGAATTCTTTTCCCTTGATCGGAATCCATATAGCTATCACATATTCGCTGTAAATTTATTTCACCACTTTCTCCGATATGAAAAAAAAAGATAATTGCTAAATGAAGAGATAATGCTTACGTTGATGGTATCGATAGAGTTTTTTTGCGTTTTACCACATACAACACCAAGAGTCTTCATGAAATGATCGGCTGGATTATAGTTTCGTGGAAGTGGATATCCAATACTGCAAAGAATATTCGTCCATATTTTTTGCGCATTGATTTTTAAGTGAAATGGTCAAAAATCACTATCAAAGTGATTAAAAATCTCAAAATATTTAATAGTTGTTATTTTGAATTATGAGATAATAATACTCTATAAACGTTCGATTTAATTATCTCCAATTTATGCTCAATAATCGTTATAGCAATAACGATGAGAATATTAATGATTACAAAAAATTTTTCGTGAAAATAAATACATGTCCCGAAATACTTAAATAATTAATTGCTCTACACAAAGGCAAAGAATTAATTCTTCAAATATTCGATTAATTTCATCCGTCTAATAGTAAAATATTTCGCCATCGAAAATGAATGAATACAAGAAGAAAAAATTCTATTTGATTTAATTAAAGTGTTGTTTTGATTGGATAGAATTCGATCGGAATCGTTAAAATTTCCGTAGAAATCAATTTTTCTAATGAATTTTATATTGAGAATTTAAAAACCATTGAAATGAATAATAAATTTCAGCATTAAATTTACATACCTGTTCCACATTTCGATTGCTTCCGATGGACGACCACTGAACGCTACACGTCCTTGTGCCATTAGATGAATCCTATTTTATAGGTACCATAATTGGTACGATATAGATAACGATGTGTAAAAAGGATGGCAAAGTAAGGAAGGAGAAGGAGGGAGAGAAGAATGTGGAGAGAGAAGGGAGGAACGCTAGAGGAAGGACTTATGAGATGAATGAATTTCTTCAACGAATTTGCATGAGAAATTTCATAACTTAATGATCATAAAATAAGCTTATTTCCTTTTCCTCATTTTTCCTTACAATTCATTCGATAGTCCTACGATAAATATGAATGAATGAAATTAATACCTATCGAATAGGGCAAAGACTTGACTCGATGGTTGATGAACGCTCACAACGATGGTCATTCCTTTTCGATGAGCAAGCTTCTTTAGCACCTATAATTCATACTTCGAGATCATTCATTGGATACCTCGTTGGTTTCGTGCACCCAGTCTAGCAGAAAGAAAAATAGAAAGGATGAGTGGAAGGGTTAGAGGAAGAGATGAAAAGAAGGAGGGAAAGAGGAAAAGAGAAAAGGAGACAAAATGATGAAGGCAAGAAGGGGCAAACAGAAAGGAGAGCGAAGCACCGGAAAGAAATCGAGAGGAATGGAATGAATCGAAGAGAAGGAAAGAAAGAGGAAGAAAAGGAGGAGAGAGAGGGAGAAAAGTGGGAAAGAAAGGGGAGGTGGGGCGAGGAAGGGAAGGAGGAGAAGAGAGTTGGGGATAGGCAGGGTAACAAGAAGAGGACGAGAAACAGAGGAAGAAAAGAGAAACAAAACAAGAGGTAAGGAAGTGAAGGAGGGGAGATGAAAAAGAAGAGAAAAAGGAAGGGGGAAGAGAGAGGGAGTAGAAGAAGAAGGGAGAGGGATGAAAATGGACAGAAGTGAGAAAGCACGAAGAATGAGTGAAGGAAAAGAGGAAAAGGAAGAAAAAGATGGAAGGAGGAGGAGTAAGACATGCGGGGTGTATAAAAAGGAAAACGGGAAAGGATTTCTGAGTATTTATGCACCAGATACGACAAGAACTGAACATAGGATAATCAAACGATTGTCGAATAAGCTCTGCGATACATACCAAGTGTTCCAAACTTTCGACGAAAATGGTTTGTTGAAGACATCGGCAGCACGCAGTGTAGATGCATATGATGGGCTTCTTCAAAGTTTGAGGATCATATGCGAGAGATTTTCATAGCGAGATTATTGTGTGGTTTATATGGGTCATCACATACACATTCCCATCTTATCACCCTGGTTTTGATCAGTGACTTGAATTTTTAATATCGGCCGAATTAAATACGAGAATTAGCGAAATTAACCTCGATTATCTCAGAAATTCATCTCAATTACTGGCTAAAATCATCCTTGAACATCAATCAAAAATAACTCACCTGAACAACTTGTTGGGCGAGAAATGAATCAACACCTGATGTTGGCTCATCACAGAATAGCAATGGAGGACTCGTTAAAATCTTAAAAATGATTACCATTCTCAGTCATTATCCATTAAAAGTGTGGATGACATCTCATTGTATTTCAGATCTCATCCTTTCAAAGAAAAAAAGCCTCTGTACGAATATAATGTGTCGTTAGAGCTCTCCGAGAATCATACGGTGGGCCAGTTCATTAACAACTACTGCCTATAAAACTTTGAGTTAACGAGCTCTAATTCTAACAAGTATTATTCGCCTAAACGGCAGAAACTACAACGAGAATATCACATATTGCCGTTGTAGATGTTTTGGAATCATCAGAGCGTCGGTTTTTGCCAGAAGTATCGAAGAAATAACTAATAAATATCATTACTATTATAATGATAAGAATTGGAGAAAATTAAATTCCTAGGCATTTTACAATTGCCCTTTTCATTAAATTGCACTCCACTTTGTTATTTGCAATCCTTTAGCTATACTTTGCAATTAAAAATGCAATTCTATGATGATTTAAAAATTAATTAATGCAAAATTTCGCGGGAAAAAATGTGATAAATTTCAAACCTCACAAGCGAATGCAAGTCGTTTGCGTTCACCTCCTGAAATGCCACGCAGTCGACCAATCTTCCCAACATAGGAATTTGCACAACTGCTTAAACCCAACTGAAATCAATTATTTTGTTGCAATGAGTATCAAATATTGTCTAACCGAATCAAAAGCTCTTTTAACGTCATTTCACCTATAAGCTATTGCTTGTTGAAGCTTTCAAAAATGCTTTAGAAATTAGATGAAGTCCACTATGAATATTAAAATATTTATTCTTTAATTGCTGTTTGATATAAAAAAATTTGCCACTCGTCTTATTTTATGCAGATGATTAGCAAAAAGCGTTTCAGAAATTAATAAAGCTGCGGAAAGAAACCACCTACATCACGAATTGTGTCGTCGACTCGCTTCCGTTTTTCATTCGCTGAATAATCGCGACCCATTCGGAGTGCAGCCTACAATTGAGCTACTTCGCTTCATTTCGCTTATGTAATTAAATCAAAGCGCATAGTTATGAAGGTTTCTTTGTGTTTGTCTCGTTATTCGGCCTTCTCAACTCGGCTACTTCTCACCCCGGAGATAGGAATTTTGGCAGGTATAGCGTACATCAAAGAGTGACCATATATATGCGAGCTTCTAAGTTATCTATAGGGTTGAAAACTACTAAATGAGGCCGTAGAATTTGTGCGAAATTTACCAACAATTATTTTCTCGTTTTTCACCGCTCGAATCGCAGAAGGATAAGCTCTTCATGGAGAATTTACGATAGCTTTCGAGTCAATTAAGCTATGGATCTCATTATCTGCTGGCAGTTCATATAAGCGGTTGGTTCGATGAGCGGAATTACATAAGCATATAGCGCATTAGCTCATTTCTTCAACTCTCTTTCAATTGCTTAAATCTTTCGAAGTGAAACAATATAAGCATGAAAACAGCCTTTTTCACATATAAGGAGTTTACGATTGCGACGAATTTTCGTGAAATACATTTTTAATACGTTTCCATTGAATGCTAATAGCGTAACATTCATTCCACTTAGCTGGCGGAAACTTTCGCTGCCAAAATATGACCTTTGAACTCTCAAACCCAAAAACCCTCAAAAGTCGATGATGAATTATCACTGAAAAATATGAAAGTAAATATGAAAGTTCGTGAATGTAAATAAAATTGTTATATGTTCCCACATTTCCTGGATCTATTAATTTAGATCTATCCTTTTATGCCAATTTTTACCAATTATTAGAGAGTATATGGATGTCTTAAGGTGATAACAATTCGTTGCTACTCCTTAGATTCATTGGTTTGCGTGAGTGCGCATTTCGATGTACGCAGAAAGTTAATTGGATGATGGCCGAATATGTAATCATATTTCATACTGTTGATAGTTTAAATAGTAATTTTTCGTTAATGAATTTTAAAGTTTGCGGAAGTTTTGTATCTTTTGAACCAAATAAAGAGTACATCTGATATGATAAAATAAACTTCTATAGCATTATGATTTTAAAAGTTACTTCCGGCAAATTATTCGAAAAGAAACAAATAAAAATTATCTATCGAATTAATAATATTTGCTACTAAACATGAAATGTGAGATGTTCCTTGACGGTCATTGAGTCAATAAAGAGATCGTCTTGTTGTACATAGGCACAAATGCGACGCATTTCCGTTCTTGATAGTTGTTGACCATTTATTCGTACAACACCATCAACTTTTAAACCGGCAAGATTGCGTTGCGTTAGAACATTCAACAGAGTCGTCTTCCCGGAACCACTGCAAAATTTCGTGCATAAACGTCCAATATCCCTCTATCTTTGAGATAAAACAATAAATAAAGTTTTTGTGATAAGCACGCAATATGAGATGAACATTTTCACTTATTTATTTATTTATTTATTTATTTATTTATTTATTTATTTATTAACTTATTCGTTCATTCATTTATTTTCGTATTTATTCGTTTATTTACTTGTTTGTCTATTAATTAGTTTGTTTATTTATCCAATCTATAGCTCATTTCAGTGCTCCAAAACAAGAAATCATATCAAGAATATGAGATCGTGCGTGGGAAAAAAAGGTGACACTTTCCGACATAAGCATTCAAAGAAAACAATTGTATAGAATCGAGTGTAAGCTTATTTGAAAACTCTGATAATGCGAAGTTGCATTACACTCATTGAAAATCATTGTTATATTGAATGCGTTTCAATAGTAATATACCTTGATCCGAGGATTGCAAGCACTTCACTCGATTCGGCTATTCCAAAAACTGCAATTCATTCAAAAATAACGATCTCTTCCAACTTGGATCAACAGGTTAAGCATGGAGTAGCCTATTTTATGTGCTAACTGAGAATTGACTTTCAACATCCATCATCATACTATTTTTAATTCTATCCATCATAATTCCCAGCTTTATTTTTATAAAATTTTTATAAATTCCTCATATTTTCCACCTCCTTCTATTGTACTGACGAAAGAAGTCTACTACAATAAAAAACATAATTTTTATTGTATAAGGCTATTTATTCATTTAGTCTCTTTTGGAGACGACCCGAAATGTATATATGATGGATTACCGGATATATGCTTATAGCGATATTCTTCGCTATTTTCTTTTTCTAATCGCTCGCCACTCAATTTATTCAGATCATCGAGAGCATCAATTAATATCATCTAAACCATATTCAATATTTAAAAAAAAATTGTTTTGTTATAAAGAATGCCGCGATTGAGCGCTATTAACGCACACAATAAGTTCCTATAATTATTATTCACATAAATGATTTTAGCGAATGTATATGAAATTGCTCCTTACCATTTTTCAATATGTGATTTCCTGTTGTCTTTGTCAGTTGATTAGCTGATGTTAGTGTTTTCATTCGTTGCTTACAACATCCTATTAGACTCTTATTGTGCTCATCATTTCCAATCACCTCAAAACATTTATTGTTTATTGATTGCTCTTTATTTGTGATAAACTTAATCATCATTGCGGATAAGTTCTAGAGTAATACCCCAGCGGCTTTTTAAAAATATAGCTTTTCACTAAGGGTATGAGAAAATGCTGAAGTAAATTTTCCACAGTAGCGAGAAATAAAAAGAAGAAATCTTCTAGCCAATCGATCGAATAACTCGATTTTGTAAAATAAAATCACCGTTTTAAATATATCTTAAAATCCACTAGTTCGACTACTCTGGAAGAATAAACTAATTGAAGAGATTTCTTAGAAAAGGGCCTTTGTACAATTCGCATTCAATAGCATTCATATTAAGAAGCGAAAATGAGTCATAGATAAGTGCAGATGAAAATGAGAAGCAGAGAAATTCTTGGAAAAATTCAACTGCTAGCTAGAACTTGAATCGACTTGAAATCAGCGAATGTAGTAGGCTAAGTAGAAATAGCTTTATTATTAGCTAGTTGCTATAATGAGTTCGCTAAAAGAAAAATAAGAGTACTCACCGTGACGTTAACGTTACACCAGGATAGATGAGTTGGTGGTACGGCGCTTGTACTCGAAATCTGCATAATTATTTAGCACTTTTTTCATTAAAATTTTTCAACAATTTTACTCCATCATTCAATCCGTTCTATTTGATTACATCGAGAGTAATTTACTTACTTTTATTAAATATTATTTAACATATAACTTAAATAAAATATACAACTTAAATATCTTTATATTCAATTCAAAAATCAATTCCTCACTCTGAATGCGCGAAATTTGTTGAGTTTAGTTTAAGCAGTAGCAATAACTCATGCTGCCACCTAATAGCACTATTTAATTCCCTATCAAACTTGTCATAATCAAATTACAATGAAACGATTTATACAGCTTATTGAAGTTCGTGATCACCGAGGCAACAGCTCATGAATGCGAATTCGAAGATAAATAACTTGAAGAATGGATGGACGGAGAAGGGAGGGAGAGAGACGGACTCAGAAGAGGCTGATGAGGACAGGGAGGGGGGGGGGG
>JAARMF010000320.1:34387-48089 GCA_022844705.1 Toxascaris leonina
GGGGGGTCGAGGTGAGAGAATAAACGCTCAACGAATATTTATACAATATAGCGCAAGAGTAATATTTGTGATTAGAAGAATTATTCAATATACATTGAATGTTTCACATTCATCAATTCAATACTTTATAGTTGTTTGTTAAGTCTAACGATGCCAACAATTTGCGTATTCATCATGCTTATTGCATTAAGCTTCATTGGATTATTAACAACAAACGAAGAACAATTTTCCAAATGAATGAATTCATTGTTTATTTGAAATCTTTCCGAATATGGAAATTTGTCTGCCATGAAGACAAACTGAATGATCGAATTTGTTTGAATTGTAATTCATTACATAAATTATTACGCAAACGGTACTTAATATTAGCATTTAGGTATCCATACGCGACGTAATTATTATTCAATAAATATTGAGTAATAATTGATGGTTGATTATCGTCGAATAATAAATGTATTTATGACGTTTATTTTACAACAAGTTTGATTGTTATTTTTAATAATTCAGTGATTTTCTTCATTAAATTTTTACGTATTCTAAACAATTCAACATCCAAAAAAACTTCAAAAATAACTTTTATTGTCGCTAAACAAATTTCAAACAATAATGACGTGATTAATGAATCTTGGCATTAAATTCACAATAAAATTTGTTATAATCTTAAAATGAATTTTTTATATTCAATTTAATTTCAAATAACTTAGCAAATAAATTAATTCGTACACAATAAAATCATCGGCATTTTTTGCTAAATCATCGTAAGATATATAATGCATCTGAAAAAAAAAACATTTTAGAGGCATTCATACGGAAGAAACACTTCATCGACATACAAAGATTGATGAACGTATGAGGGCATGAATGCAATATTGATATGCTTTTATTATCTTATCAAAGGCGGTTATAGTGCATTATAATACATCAATAAAGACGCAATATTTTTGAATTTGACACATCATCATTGATCGATAACGCTATATCGTTTCGAATAACATTTGCAATTTCCGTATTGCACTTTGTTTTGCAATTGCAGATATAATCAAAATTGCATTTTGCATGTTCATTTTGCAATATATTTTTATGATATAATTATGGCACAATAAAAATATTTATGTAAATGATTTTCAAGTGATTATTTAGTGCATTTTTATAAGTATTTTTAAATTGTGAACATATAATGAAATATCTTCTGAGGAAAACCAATCAATTGAATGAGATGATGATGAGGTCTTATCAAGTTGTATAATCTCTGAGGTAGATGATAAAATGCATCTCGCCTACAAAAATCATCGTCATCATCGCTACATCAAACATTTTTAACCGCAATAGAATTATTTCCTATTATACACCTTCAAATAGATGGATATGTGGTCGACACTGCTAAGAGGTTTTCAACAAAAGATGATTATTTCTAAAATTCTGCTTTTAATAGTGAAATAAAGTAAGAGCTTCGAATTATCAGCTTAAATTTTATTATTGTAAGCACCATAGTTGTTAGAGAGGGAGAGATTTTTAACCGAAGAAGGGTCAGGGAGGAAGGATTTGAGAGGTGCAAGAAGGCAAGGAATTTAATAAGGTGTGTTTTTGGAAAAATGCAAAGTGGAATAATCTCTCGTTATCATGCTGATAAGTGAATAACACATTCGAAAGCAATATAATAGAATTTCATGAAAGGATTTAATATATTCATTTTCTAAGATATCCCCAATCACAGCAGTATGACAGCTTCGTTTATCACTAATTAATTGACTGATTCATTGTGCTGATCGCATTTGATGGATAATTCAAAATTACGCCGATCGGATTGACTTAGTGATAAGATAAGTGATAAGGTAAATATGACGTCGAAAATAGAAGAAAATGTGAACTATTCAATTACCGCTCGTACTTTGCAAATTGCCCCATATAGCTTTGATAGTTGACAGCCACAACCTTTGAAATTCGGCACGTCAAAAATGATAGATTTGCCGGTCATCTGTGAAGTTGTTGATCAAATAGGCCCATGGTGGGTGATCGAGGTTTTACAGTTTCATGTGCCCAAAAAATCACTTTGTTCATACAAGTTCAGCATGTTACGCAGTGCTTATCCACTTCTTTTACTTGTTTGAAAGGGCTGGAAGGTGGGGGGACTGAGGGACTGGGGGAGGTAATGGGGAGGGGGGGTTGGGGGTGGGAGAGGGACGGCAGAGAGTGAGGGAGGTACGGGTGTGAGGGGGAGACAGGGAGGGGGAGGGGGGAGGAGTGGTGGAGACAATAAATTACCTGTGTGATTGATTCTATGCAGCAATTAACCGCTGTTCTTTCCTAACAGTTGTGTACCCCCATTAATAGAGAGAGGAAACAATGCATTCATAAATTTTTCTCACCAGACGATCTGGCCAGTTCTGCTTGAAAATTATTCTCTGAAAAGTCGCCTGAAAACAAAAATTCCTTAAACGAGTAGGCAAATATACTTATAGATATTTTTACAACGGCCACCAAATTCATGAACATTTATGGTTCATACAAGACCCGACTAGTCATTCAACTCCTCTTCTTTTCCGTTCTCTTTTGTTCGTATTTCTCGAGAAGATCGATTGAGATAATTGATCTGCCGAGTATATACCTCAATGAAATTTTTAATTGCCTGTTAATTAATTGTACGCTCATATTTTTATTGTTTAGTTGTTTCGGGCGAAAATACTCCACCAATTAATGAGTGCTATGAAGCAAATTAATTAAAGCTTTGAAAAAATCCACATTCCTCAATTGGTCTCTTGAAACATTTGAAATGCTCTTCGATAATGATCACCTAGGTAATATCGAAAAATACTTCCGAATACAAAAATTTTTAAAAATCTTTTGTAATTACAGCAATATTCGTTTTTTTTTTTTCATTTTTCGAAATTTATACTCTCTGAAATGATACGTTAATGGTGTTGATGTGTTTTATTGATGTTTTTACCTTTGCTTTACCTGTTGTTTTTCGTGAAATAAGCTTAACGTTAATTAGCTGAAAAAAGTGCTTATTTAAGATAACTGTTGAGTTGCGGAGTTAGTTTTCGAACAGACGTTAGAAGTGAGTTGCTCGTTGACTGCTCTATTTACGGTGATGAGTTCTTCGATGATATTCGCTGATATGACTATTGCTTAATGTTCGAATAATCGCAAATATTATATCTCTCAATTTTTTGATCACTCTTAATAGCACTTTCAATTTCTTCTCAATGATTTCGGCGGTTAAGTTTTCTTGGATTCATCGGATAGAGCGATAGCAATGATCGCTTGATAGACTAACTTATTAATGAATTTTCCGCATAAAGCAAGAGGATGGGGAAATGATATGAGAGGAGATGATATTATACGACGCATATAATCATTACCTACTCTCTGTGTATTTTTCAAGCAAATCATTCGATTTCTGTAGTATTTTTCGAAAACTTTTTCGTATTTCCAACGACTCTGAGGAGAATTTTTCAAAAGTACATGCAAGGCTAGAAAGCGAAAATCTAGCGAATCATATTTGTAAACACTTCCTCTTCCGTTTGAAAACTTTTGATCTCGTAAACACTTTGCGATAGATGTTCATTGTTGCATCAATAAACTCCTCTTGATATCAAAATGTGTAGAGGTCGATCAAATCCACAAAACATTGCGAAAATTTGATGTTTGATGTTTATGATCTTAAAAGATCATGAGAGTCACACAAAGCAAATCGTCATCAAGCAAAACGAAATTAAACATTCCAAACAATTCTAGTGAATTTCAATACTTCAAGTTTGAAAGTACATTCAAAGATGTCATATAAGCCACATTCCCCACAATGAATCCCCTCCCTTCTCCTCTCCTTCTCGTCGAATTCCCCTCTTTATCCCCTTCTTCTATCCTTTTCTCTCCCCCTCTCCGTCCTTTCCTCTCCTTCTGCTTTCATCCTATTCTTTTCTCTCTGTTTCTCCCTCTCCACCTACTTCTACCTCTCACTCTCTCCTCTCCTCTCTCCCTCTTCCAACTCAGAGCTCGTAATGATTGGCAACAGTGTTAACTATGATGCTGAATTGAAATTCATCGATCTTATTCCACATTCTAATAGTTAACAGGAAATGAGCACATGAAAAATTCGATCTTTTGCGGAAGTTCTGGAACTTTTGAGTATTTGGTTGCTTAAGAAATTCTTTCAACAAATCCCGTAAAAGCGTTTATAAATTCTATCAACCGAAATCTCTCTACTGCTATAAAGGTTCAAATTCTTGCTATCGCACATTTAGCACATGCGTAGCAACTGATTCTGGCGAATTTCTTGACACACTCTCTGACCTATGCATAGAAAATCATGCTACGATAGTAGTTGATTACCTTTAGCTCAAAATTTTTGTATGGTTGAACAGCCTAGTGAATTTAAGTCATTTGCTGAGGAATTTAGTTTCGAGCATCACTCTTATTAAGCTCATCTATGATCTTCCGTATTGCAATGAGAGTTTCGATTTTGTTTTAACAAACGCAAAAAATCTTCATTTGTATCTTTTCCACATCAGAGGACTTCGCAATTAATGACTACACAAGTATGCGTTTTTCAAATTGAAACTCTCGTTGTGAAATTTTTTGAAAAAACATTGACGAAAGATGTTAGGTGGTCTATATGAGTAATGACTATTGCCATATTAGCTAAACTAAAATTCTTTTCATAATTTTGTCTATCAAAGGAGAGCATCAAGTGTCTAGCCATTTAAAAAATTGGTACCTTCGTGGTATTTCCTCAATTCTGCCGACACTATCGAATTTATTGCACAAATTATACTAGAAATCATAAGAAATATATAATCTATGCAAAAATAAAAAATAAAAAAACCAGCGGAGCACCTTAAAAACAAGTCAAAACTAAGCTGCCGAAACATTAATATCAATCGCGTCCCCCC
Source organism: Toxascaris leonina (assembly GCA_022844705.1). Classification (NCBI taxonomy): domain Eukaryota; kingdom Metazoa; phylum Nematoda; class Chromadorea; order Rhabditida; family Ascarididae; genus Toxascaris; species Toxascaris leonina. The sequence continues at coordinate 39,280 of JAARMF010000320.1, forward strand.
CCCCCCCCCTCCGAAAAATGATCGCAATGATTTCTCGCTTGTTGATAGATATTTTTTTTTGAGAGACGATGATGTTTTGTTGGCTTTTCCTTTACGCTGCAATAAGCATTTAAGTTTCACTAATATTAATGTCGACGTTGTTTTCAACGTTGTTCATCATAAGTTGATCAGCCAACATTTCTCTCTGAAAATTTCACATCGCATCATTGTTCTTGAAATGTACCACAAATGTAATCTCGCTATCACTTTGTATATTTTTCCTATCTTCCTTGTCTTGTTCATAACTCCACTCTTGTTGAGAGTGTTTCCTTCCTAATGTTTATTGAAGAAATTACGCATTATCTCAAAAGAAAGCTGTCGTCTTAAAAATCTGACTTTCTTCATTTATAACGTTTTTTTGGGATAGTCATCAGATATAAGCAAATAGATCACTTCCTGAAATCACCTCCTAAATAGTCCACAGTTCTGCTTTATTTCAAATCGGTTCGGGATGACTTAATTTATCTCTTTTTTATGCGACTGACTGACTGACTATCTGAATTGAATATAAGAGTTTAAAGTAAAGTTATTTATGGATGTTGATTAGACAAAAGCTTTTGATGTGAACTTTCATTGAAGATTGTATTTGAGAGTGGGAAAATATTGTGTTGTCAACTCTTTGCTGATGTTTAGCAGAGCAATTTGTATGGAGAAATTTCTGAAAAGTAACAAATGAGGATATTGATTCCTCTTATATATTAAGAGTATTTTAGGAGTAGCATTAAGAGTAGCGCCCAGAGTGCTATCACTCTTTGTGCTAATGACCTCAATAACTCTTTAGGGCTTCTATCTTCTACAAGAGGATCTTGATGCATTGGGCAACTTGATGAAATTATGAAAGCTTAAATTTTTCACAGAAAAATGCCACCTGATACTACACATCAATTTCCAACATAGATGTTTCCTCAAGATAGGAACTAAGGCTCTTTCTACTACATATGATGTTTGCGACCTTGTTACTATAACTGATCTTGAAATTCACTGGACGTTGCAGTATTACATTATTGCCCAAAAACTATCACTAATTACTGACTATATTCTTCGTGCATTCAAGCTTAGGTATTCAGCATTATCGAATGACCACCATCACTGAATCGCGATCCATTTGAAATACTTGAAACCTATATGGATTCTTTATTTTGTTCCTGATATCAGACTATTAGACAATATCCAGAAACGTTTAACTCGCATTGCCTTTCGTGATGCTTACGATGACTTGCACCAATATATTACAAACCTCTAATCTCATTGACTCTGGTTTGATTTGATTTTTCATTGCGGAATTTTGCTTTGTTTTTTGCCGTTCCCCATCCCCCTCCCCCCCCCCCCCCAAAAAAAAAATTTCAGTTCAGCCATTATCGAATTCGATGTATGCATTACCTTCATTTCGTAAAAAATATTTTACACTACAAATAATTTTCCTAAAGAATTCCCAGCTATGCACTTAGCGGCTTTTCGATTTGTTTCTTGCCGATATCGGTAATACATTCATTGCTTCTTCTTTTAAGCTACAATCGGATCATTCCGATCCATATATTGTAGTTCTTCGTATGCGTTAAATGTCTGTCTATTCGTCTAGAGTTTCTCTCTTATTCCGATATCAGCATATCTGCACAAGTTTCGCTTTTTTTCCTGATTTTCCTTGTCGATATTTTTCATGGCGTTCTCCTTGCTTAGAAAATTTGGAATTAAATGGAATAAAAATTGGAATTGAATGGAATAAAAAATGTTGCGATCCTTATGAGTTCATTTTGGTGTCTTAAAAGTGCTTTGCACTCAACATATATCGCTTGATCAACAATTCAATCACTATGATTATATAAAGTCATCATCGAGAATTTTTCCATCCAAAGTGATATTTAAGAGACTAAATAATAAGTTTGGCATTGCTCATCGTTTCGCTTCATTTCATTTAGCGATTTTAAATATCATTTAACTAATGATTCCTCATATAGCTCATTTGTTTAAGTAATCATCTCAACAATGATAAATTCTTTAATATTTTCATTTAAGATATCTTGAAAAATTCTTCCAAAAATTTTTCTATATATTTTCGTTAATTTTATGAAATTTCTATAGGGTCGTAATTTTTAAATATATATTCTTATTGATTTAGTGTAATTTTCTTTAAAACGTTGCAATGATTTCCTCTTTCGATACCCATTGATGCGTTTTGTGGTTCGCTTTTTCTTCAGAATTTCGATGTGTTTTATTATTAAATGAATAGGAGTTGTTGATATATTCTTTATTTTATTTAGGTGAATATTTATATTAATCGAAAATAATCGACAAATCATTCGATTCACCAATGACATTCTTCTCAGTATTGGTACTTTGCAATGATGCACTAACAACAGTATTTGCACTTAGCGCAAATACAATTGTTATAATATTATGTTTGAAAGCGAAAATGAGCGAAATTATTAAGTCACGAATATTTATTGCATGGCGTGCAAGTGCTGATTTAGCGATGGCTATTGTATTCACCCTTTTGCAATTGGTTTGTAATATATTTTTAAGTGTTTGATGTATTTAGCGTTTAAGAAAGTTGATTAAATCAACTACTTACAAGCAATTATAAAGCTTTCCGCTTAATGACCTATGCAACTTCACAAGCAATTCACTTTGCAAGCAAATTAGCTTTCTAAGCGCCAATAGGAACTACATCAAAGTAAAAAATATATAGAATATAACTATTCATTGTAATTTATATTTATATTCATATTCATATTCATGTTTCTGTCTATACTTATATTCATATTTCCGTTCATATTTATATTTATGTTTATATTTATATTCATATTCACATTTATATTCATGTTCATATTTGTACTTATGTTTATATTTATATTTGTATTTGTATTTATATTTACATTTATGTTTATATTTACATTTATATTTATATTTATATTTATATTTATATTTATATTTACATCTACACTTATATTTATATTTATATTTATTCTATATTCACCTACACTTTTGCAATCTTCTCGATGTTGATTGACTCACGCAGTCTTATGTCATGTCAGTGCAATCGTATTTATTTATATTTTTTGCACACGATCTAAATGATCAATACCAGCCCAATTTTTACTTCCTATAGAATCTAGAAAAAGTAATGATAAGCTGAAGTATTAAAAAATAAGTTTAATGAATAAATATTTATTATGCGATAATTATGTTTACTCTATTCTCAGGGTTTGATGGTGGATGATTCATACTTAACAGTGCTCATTTATGGTCCGGCCACACGATATCCAATTGTCCTCACTCAATGTCTTTGTGCTCTTCTACTCTTTCTCTTCAATCTCGACATTGTCTCTTTGCCCTTGGCAATTATATATCGCTATAGTATCATCTGCAAGTATGTATTCTCGATAAAATATCCTCATTTGCAATTCTCATTCGGAATTATAGGCAACACCGAATATAAAAGCGAAATTTTAATTCGTTTATTTTCTAGTTCATTCAATACGTATATCTTCTGAAATCGGGACAGAAGAATAGATGAGAAGGGCTAAGTTGTACGTATTGGGGGGGGGAGGGCGGGGGGAGGGAAAGGGGGGAGGAGGGTGAGGGGCAAGTGAGAATGGAAAGAAGTGTGAGACATTTTTCAATGCTTTATTTTTCAAAAAAAAAAAAATCATACCTAAATTATGCTAAATAATAAAAGTACTTACAATCATTATAGGAATTAATTATACAAATATATTGTTAATGAATATCCAATTATGAGATATTGAAGGCGAAGACGAATTCAATTGCTATTTACCCGCCGAAATTTACCGCTCTTAGTGATCGGATTCGTTGTGGTGGCTGCATCATTCGCTGGAATGATACAATCTTTTTTTAATCTTTACTTGTGATTCGACAGCAATCTATACTCCGCTACAATTTATGGGACCACCCATTGAAGTGCGACTAAAAAATACTGTAAGTGCATTATTTTGTTCGCCAATTTTGAAACATTTCCTATAGGAAAATCTACGACCACAGAAGCATCAGTAAAAACGTCAAAGTAGCTATTTGATATTTATTGTAGAAAATCGAATATTCTAGCGCAAGCTTTTATTCTTTATTTTCTGGTGATATTTATCTAAAACCAGCAGTAATAGTAATAATAATAATAATAATAATAATAATAATAGTAATAACAATGATAATGATAATAATAACAACATTAATTATAGTAATAACAATGGCAATAATAATGATAGTAATGATAATATAATGCCTTAGAAAACCATGGAAAAGAAATTCACTCCTACTGAGAGACAGTTTCTGCCAAGAAAAATTACGCACGAATTGCCACAATTCAACGCAGCAAACATTCAAAATCTTTAGTTTTAATTGGTTTACTTTTGTGTAGTCATGTGGATATTTTCTTACGAGAAATGTTTATCGTTAGGGTTTCATACCGGCGGCTATTTACTGCAGTTTTCTATGTATTACAACAACATTTTCATATTGTTTAATGACACATGCAGCACGTAGGATATTCATCGAATTACATTCGACAATATTAAGTCCACAGACACGAAAATTACAACGAGAAATGACTATATGTATGGTGCTTCAGGTTAGTGTCTCTTTAATATGCCTTAAAGACAAACTTAACCGAATAAACAATACATATGTAGCAGTACAATGCAGCGTAATCATGACGACAAATGTTGTTGGTCGACAAATAATAGTAGTGATAGCAATAATAATTGTGAAATAATAGTGATAATAGTAATAATTCTAATACCATCACTATTACTATTATTATTGTTGTTGCCGGTATTATCAATAACATCAATAGTAATAATAGTAATAATGATAATAATAATAATAACGGTACTAATAATAACGGTTATATTAATATTAACAGCTATGATGATAGGGAAAACCAATTGCCTTCAAAAAATAATGGCATCGAATTCATAGTCATACATATGCATATTCGCTTTCGCAATCAATAACAATGTGACAAACAAAAGCGGAAATGCACTCGAGAATGCGACAGAAGTTTCATAAGATGTCTGTATGCAAAATTGTTCGAATAATGCAATTCAGTCAATTGTGGAATACTTTTTTGTGGTGTTTTAAGTGTTCATTGCTCATTTCTTAAACCATTAAAGAGATTTTCGAGTTATTTATATTGTTTTGAAATATATTACTTGTGCTATACTCTATCTGCTTACATTTGAATCGTTGTTGCTTTTTTTTCGGCTCTTTTCAAGAGATTTCTTAAATAATTTCAAATTTTAGGCACTTCTTCCGCTTATTTTCTCCACTCTACCGATGCTTGCATTTATTATCTTATTGATTGCACCAACACAAATCAATTTTTATGGGACAATAATTTTGGCACTTTTAAATTGGCAACCATGTATATATCCATTAATAGCGTTAATATCGATACGACCATTTCGTGAACAATTAACACGATTATGGAAACGTAAAACCACTCATGTTGTACCGGTTATGCAAAGTGCTATTTTTATTGCAAAAGATGTTCATTTTTTTTGTTCGAATAAATAAATAATTCAACTTTATGTTGTTTCGTTATCGAAATAAATTATTGCAAAAGTGCTCTGGAAGGACGATAATGGATTTACTATCCAATATTTCGAGTTGTCAACATCCGTCATCAGATGCAACAATTTGTGGAGTTGGCCACACATGCCAGTTATTAGTGAAAGCTGCATGCTTATTTTAGCACGATTTTTGTCAATATATTTATTGTGTAATTGTTTAACAAATAATTGTTTAATTATTTACTTATTTATTTACTCGTTTATCTGCTTACTTATTCATTTATTTATTCTTTTACTTATGCATTTATTTAACCATGATTGTGCTTAAATCATATCATTCAATTCAAACTTGATATTGTGTTGCCTTGACTTGATAAAAACTCGCAATACAACAGGCCGAAAAATAAACTACTGATCGAATTCAGTGAAACTCAACTTGCAAATGCCCACAGGCGGAAGCTCGATCAGTCACCTATATACTCATATAGTGTGATGTCAAAGTTGATCATTTAATAGGCAAATAACGGTGTGATCCTGAATTGCTTGTCAATATTCCCTAGAATTTAGCGATCTATATGAAAATCAACCACAATTCATGTAGTAGTAATATTATTTCTGCTGTTATTAGTAATAACAATATTATCATCAATATTAAAATTAATAAATTATATGAGTCGGAAAAAGATCGATGAAACTATAGCTGCAAAGGTATTTGTAATTAGGTCTCACCAAGGGTTTAGATGTTGCATGAAAACATGTGAATTGAATTAGTGTAACGGCTGTTGTGAGCATGAATATTACACCATTTCTGCTAGCGATAAGCAGCTGTAAATTATCATCGATGCCTATAATATTGCTGAAATTATGAACGAAAAGAAATGAGACAAATGGCGAAGAAACGACAGTTAGATAAGTGAGAGAGGAGGGGTTGGGGGTGGGGGGGTGGGATGGCGGTAGGGGGAAGGAAGTGGGATATGTCTCGAATATTTCAGGTTTGTTGATTAGGTTGATGGATATTGTCATTTGTTTGTTCGAGTATTGCTTGCATTCATTATTCGCCGTATATAATCGGTTCTTTGCCTTAATCGACATGAGTGGTTGATAAAATGTCATAAAGTTTCTAATTAAAACGCCTCAGTGGGCAATTCTTTCTATTCATTAAGTGCATAAACATGTTGGCAATCAAACTTTCTATAGTGCAATGCAATTAAATATTGTAAAATTCAATCTTTATCCACAAATATTTCAATAATTTCACTCTCATTTATCATTATGAATTTTTCTAAAATTCTGTGTGATCGCTGTGATCGCGTTATTCCTATAAATCTGTGGAGAAAATTCGCTCTTTTTTTTTCTGCTAAACTGACAACTGTGAAATCCAAATTGGAAATAGTGAATGTAAGAGCATATTTTTCGCTCTCATTTAATATCTAGAAGTTTTATGGAAATTCATCGAATTCTGTAGATTGTGAGATAATTTCAGTAGAAATTCAAATCATAGAATTACAGCGCTCGAATAGCTTTCGAGTTGAGAGTATTAGAAAAAATGGACAGGTAAATTGCATACATATATTGCAGTTGACGTCATCGTGACGTCAAGTCTATCTATATATCCTTCTGAGAGATCTAATGTCGTTGTGACGTATTTTTATGAAATAAATTTGTGATGCACATTAAAAAGACTTTAATTTGGAGAAATTAATTCAAAACTCAAAGCTCATCCGTTCATCGAGATTATCTCAATCACTTCTAATGATAAACGAAATTAGCTACGTTTTTATCGAAATATTATGAAAAGTGAAATTTTCTGCATAATTAGATCACCTCGTCACCTTCATAGTTTCTTTTCAATTGAATGAAGAAACATTTCGAACGATTTTTATTTCTTTTTGGCTCGAAAATTCTGCGAGACGATCATTCGTTGATATCATAGATCGGTTGCTGAGGGGTCAAGATAAATGTCAGGCGAAAATACAGCAGGCCTCAAGATTCTTTATCTATCGTCAAATATTTTCCCTTTTCTGCTCTTTTCCTTCTTCATTCCCTCAGGTCAATAATCTTTGCTATATACCAATATACTTTGCAACTTTTCAATTCTTTTGCTCTCCGATAATTGAATGCATTCGTAATTTTCCAACTAAACGATGCAATTTTGTAGTGTCTGAGGATTTGCTCAGAAAATTTTAGCGAACAATCATATAACACACTAGAAATAAATAAAGTTTAATCGCAAAGTAGTCGTTCCAAAAGGTTTCATTAAGTCCGAATCAATTTACTTTACTTCAGGATTGGCACGGACGGGTACTTTGAATACATTTATCAACGATATCTATAGAAACTAAATAAGGTGGTTGAAGATGGAAATGAACAATTTTAGGATGTAATTATGAAAAGTATTGTAAGGAGTTATCCATATAAGCACAGGACATCCTCAAAGTCACATCTATGGATATGTCTGCATGCACGACATTCTCATCGCTAAAGTTTCGCGCGGTTTTGAGGATAGCCGATACTAATTGCAACCGAAATGCCTTGAAGGCATAACCGAAGTTTTATGGTACAAGCAAGTAACTCAATCGCCTTAAAGCTCTAATGATGCGGAGATGAACTTGTAACATTTCATGTGCTCAGCAAATGCGTTATCCAATGAGCTATCTCCGACACACATTTTCAGCACTATTTTTGCTTCCGGCTTCATCATTTACGACTATGCCGCGCAGTATTTAGGCGAGTGGGTGTATAATATCAGCAGTCAACGGAACTGATATTTATGCAAGAAAATGGTTTTATAAACACATAGATAGTGATTATGTTGCAGTTAACTCTTTGAGCGTCATTCACAATGAGATTATAATCATTCGTTGATCAATGGAAATTGTCCAGCAGGTTTCACTAGCCATCAGAATGATTAGCATTGGTGTATGCTAATATAAATAGCCGGTAGAATAAATCAAGAAGAAATATAGATCACTCTTAAAGAAGCACATACCACATATTACATGATTCCGCACTTTTCTGAGGTGGATGAATGAGAAGAGGTGTGGCAGATACCTGAGAATTTTCGATAGAAACAATTTAATATTCAATAATTTCATATTATGACGACATCATTTTCGTTTGTTTGTGTTAGCGTTTGTGCGCTTTTTCGTGCCCTAGAGCTCGAACTCTGATATGACGCTCGAGGTGGGGTCGAGCTCTGATATGAGAACCATTGCATCCAAGTTACGAAGCTTGATGGGCACAATA
>JAARMF010000320.1:59434-82402 GCA_022844705.1 Toxascaris leonina
TATATATATAGTTCGATAGTCCACGATGCCTAAACTTGGTAAGAATATATACCGAAAGCAATTTCCAAAACGAAGTGTAATTAGTTTAAAGTTCAATTCTCAGCAAAGGTTTTAGTTTTGTATTTCTATTATTGCCGATATAAAAAACGAATTTTCAGGCAATATTACCTCTCATTTTTGTAACATTACCAATGATCGGTGTAATTGTTCTAATAATTTCACCATTCGAATTGGATATTGGTGCTTATGGTACATTAATCGTTTCTATACTCTATTGGCAACCATGTATCTATCCATTACTTTCATTATATTTTGTTCGACCCTTGCGAGAGCTATTAAGAAGAAAAATTTCGTGCACAAAAGTTTTCTTTGTGTCTAGTAGAAGTTAATTGTTGCATAAGATGCCACTTCTTCTAAACAAAAATCTTAGCAAATTCTTGAACTGATGCTATGATCCTTCAATCAGGTCTGTGAGCAATCGCCTTTGGATAATTCCAAACCCCCTCCCCTCCCCCCCCTCGTCCTCCCCACTAGTCTCATGGAGAGGGTCAATCTTTGTCACCGGCAAAAAATTATTTAAATTCCTTTTCCTCGTTCGTCCATTTCTCCCTGTGCTACAGCAGTTCACTACCATAGTCCGCAAAGAAAGAAACCGTGCCTTTCGCTATCAATAATCCTGCTTATCAATAAAAGTCCTGCAGAATTTCCTGCCTGAAAGAGCAGAGGGGGGGGGGGGGGGGAAGGGGGAGGGAAGAAGAGGGAAAGAATATTCAGAACCTCATTACCAGACTTATTCCGTAAGGCTTGTTATTTATATAAACTGTTGGATTTGTAGATTGCTATAGAAATGATATCTTGCTTGTTGGTAATGAACAATTCATTATTGTTGCTGACATATAGCACCACTATGATGCAAATGAGTGATAAATCATTTATGCGAAGATGTTACTCCATATATTTCGCCGAAATAAGTGCAATACACGTATTGAAAGTTATAAAAATATTTGCTTATTTAATAGATATTCGATGATAAAAATTGATATGATAGCATATTTCAATGTTATGCTCATCGAGAGCTGTAAAAACATTCCAATTTTTTTTGCAAATTTTTGATCAGGATTAAAGGTGGAATTGTGGGTTATTTCGGCCGATCTTTCCTAAGAAAGACCCTGTGCACGTTGTTCGGTGCGTATATGAGTTGGAGCACGGAATTATTCCTAATTTGGTATCGCAAGATTCGACTTTGTTTGATTTCGTCAATAAGATTCGACAATTTCGTCATCATTTTGGCCTATTTTTCTTGAACAATATTCACGATAGGCTTTGCACTAGAATAAAGCTTATGACGTTATTAAATTTTCTAAGGTTTCAGAAGTAGAGATATCTTTGGCACAATTATTGCAAATTTTACCTATGAAAAAAGGCTACCGTTAATTCTCAAACTCCACCTGTCCTATTACTGTAAGTACGTTCTTTCAAAGCATTCCGCCTTGGGTGAAATCCGAACTCGGCAATTCCAGTAACAGGAATATTTCGCCTGTAATGGAACAGCTGAGGCAAATTTCAACGGGTGATCTTTGCAATCCAAATAAATAAATGGTATGCGGCCGGAAAATTTCCTGGGCCGGAAAATTCCATCCGAATCTGAATAAACGCCAAAAAATGAAGTTTAGGGAGAGTGGATAGCAAGAAATGAATGAATAAAAAGACGACTGCAGGAAGCCCAAAAAGAGGAGGAAATTCAAATGCATTCAAGTGAATTTTTATTACTTTAGGTAGGATGATGCCCTTTTGTTGTCGCGACCATCTCGTCGATGTTCCTTTCATTTGTTCTCCTTTCTTTCCTTTGAGAGGAAATCCATCACTCCTAAATAAGTACGAATCTTATTCGATTACAGTGCAGCAATTCAACAACATATTTTAGGCATAAATGACGTCATAAAATTTCTCGCTTCTCGAGAACCTTTTTGATTCATTCATTCTCAGAATTGTTCCGCATATAATCCACAGAATATCATGTGTATCTGCTAAGTACCCTACCATATGCCTCGCATTACTTTTATACCTCATTGAATCCTATCAATTTATTCAATGTTCTTTGCTTATTTCCTTTGCGCGTCGTTTCTATGTAAACACGCATATTTCCTGTATACATATGTGTTTGTACTCATGTGAGCGTTATATTGATATGTCCTCATTGTCACGTGCAATTTTCGCTTTATTCATGTGAATGAAGACTAATCTATTCAATTCAAAAATTATATAGAATGCAAATAAAACTCAATTAAACTTCACCACACATTCTAATTCATAATTTTCTCGAATATTTTCTGGAAATGGCCCATCAAAATTTTTGAAAAAAAAATGATCGATGCCTAAAGGAAATAGTTTGTTTAGCAGCGAGTTTGCGACTTTGTCTTGTCACTTTCATCAATACGATTTCACGAGATTGCTCTTCAAAACACTAAATCTATGCTGCTCACAAAGGTCAACCTTTACCTCTCTGTGGAATTCGTTTCGCATTCGTGGAATTTCTGCATTCGTAGAATCCCACGTAAATCATTCATTTCCGTCGAATTCAAAGCGGAAACACTTGTTTACGTGCGTTATCCCTCAACAAGATGACGCAAAGTTAGAGATAGTTAAGAAAATAAACGTTGTGTTCATAACATAGAGCAACTAGCAATTAGTCTCTTGGGATTAGCTGCAGAGATGAGTTGAATATTGCCGCTAAAAGTGCTGACAATGGATTCGGGAAAAAAAGCGCTTTTTAATACAAACGGATTTTTTTTTCTCTCTCGAAAGCTTTTTTATTTCTGGAATCTTCAAAGTGAATGGAATGATATATTGTTGGCGATATGTCAGTGCGAAATTCGTCGATGGCTTGATGATTGCACGAAGCTTTTGATTTGGAAATCCGGCAATATCTAGTTAGATCGAGAAATATGCGATTGAAGGTTGCTGTTGGGAAATAAATATTTTTAGTTTCTGAAGAAAAAAAAGGAATTGAAAGGAATTAAGCTAGAAGAACTTCAGACAAAGCTTTCACGCGGCAAAAATTAATAAAAATTTATTGGAGTAGCTTTGCATCACTTTCAAAGAAATTTTGTGGAGTGAAGTCTTCTAGGTGACAGTAAACATGATTCCTGCAGCATTTTAATTCCAATCGATTTGATGCAGATATTCTCGATGCCAAATGGACATCGAAAACGACCATGTATATGCGATGATCGGCGAAAATGTTCAGAAGTATGTATGGGCATTTCAAAAGATAGCCAATATTCAAGCATAGTAGCTAACTGTTCAGCATATCAATATCCATGCATAGCAGCTAACAGTTAAGTATATCCTTTTTAAAACTTGTGCGCCAAAAGCTCTAATTTCATTTGGTAAAAAATGCTTTATAGCGGTGCATGCTTCACTGGGATTTGTCCATTAAACGAGAGTCCCACTCAAATGAAGCGAGTCTCAAATATCTTCAGAACTGTAAACCCAAACTGCGAATGTAGGCATCTATTCGAAGTGAATAATGTATATTGTGGTAAATGTGCACCAATAATGTTAAACTCATGAACACATTATTCTTGTTCTTCCGAAATTATCGGAAACATAAATTTACTAAGGTATGGTATAATGCTAACCCTCGCTAACATGATGCCATCGATGATTGCCTATATATGCCGATTTCGAATACTGAAAAAGAGATGTAGGAAATTCGTTCATATCGAAGTTTTTGAAAGGTGACCTAAGAAGCTAACAAAAGTGGATTTATTCTCTCTTTTTATGGAAAAAATTATGAAAAGATTTTTTCTTGCTGAGATTTTCAGCTGCTTATAAGATGGCAAATGAAAAATTGAGCAAAAGGAATTGCAACAATTGCATTTTAAGTTTCTTTGCATTACGTCAACTTGTCTAAGTTGCCACTATCAGAACAATCGATGAAAATTTGCATATCAATCGATCTAAGAGTTCGGTAATTAATAATAAAATTTTCGCTGACGTCAACTAATCACCCGAGAAAATTATTCGCTTTTCTGCGATCTCAGCTGAAATAAGGCGTGAATCCAACCATGTAAAAGCAACTTTTTTTCCATCTTTTAGTGTCTATAACTTCTTTGAATGGTGATAGTGATTATGCTATCATCTAAATTGTATGTGATGAATCTCACAGTTGTAACTGTAATCGTATGCGAATTCAAATATCCCGGCAGACAGATAAGTGTACAGACAAATATGCATGCATGAATGCAAAAAAAAAAGAAAGCAGAATCGCGCTTTCTACCATTCTATACCAATAACAGGACAAACTCAAGTGGTATGGCTCATTCCGAGTGAATTTTAATCAAATTCCAAAAAAAAAGAGTGAAAATTTTCAGATGTAAATGGAAGCAGATGCCTCTACTCTTTGCCGCTAAACTTTCTAAGTCTTGATATTCCCCTCTTGCATGCTGAGAGGATGCATATCCCTCCTATAGAACTCTTTCAATTTAAAATACCTTCCAACTCCTTTGAAATTTCACGACCATCATTATGAGAATCAACTACACTGCTAACATAATTAATATATTGTTTAATTATTGCAGTTAGGTTTTTTAAGAAATACACTTGATGAATAAAGTTTTGCTTTGAGCATTTCTTCAAATTCCAATCTTAGAAGTAATAAAAAGATGCGAAATCAAAGCAGCACTATAGTTGAAAGGTATTTAGGAGATTGAATTAAGCATTAAAAGTTAAATTTCAAGTTTGCATAATATATTGCAATTCGTTTTGCAATGAATTGCAATTGAAATCGCATCGCTGAATGAAATTGAATGGGATTCGATAGCAATAAATGTTCATAAATTATTTAGAATAGTGAAGCGTTTCGCTCGTAAAACTATCTCACATGTTCACTATTCATTTATTAATGAGCAAAGCATTGAAATTAATTTTTATATTCGGCTGCTATTTCATTTTTGCTTCAACTCTAGTTCCGCAATTCATCGCCTTCTCTTCAAGTCTATCAGTTTTGATTGACGGACATAAACCTTTTTGGATATAGTCTCGAGTTTGCTTGAATAGTCCTAGTCCTCTATACCAATATTCAGCTCCTCCTGCTTTCGTTCCATTTTCGCTCCGACTTCATCTCACCTAATGATCTCGAGAAACAGTCACAGCTGTTGCGAGTCGAATTCAAAGGTATTGCTAGACGATAGCCAATCTTTGAACGAGATTTTAGTACGCTGTTATTTTGCAATTTTCAGAAGATGTAGCATCTTTATTCCTCCTTATTTTCCTCTACTCGCTGCCCTCATCATCCGTCTACAACCAACTTCTAATCGATCCTTCTCTTATATTCTTCCGATCATTGGTCATATTCCACCGAATAACTTAAAAATCTATCACAATTGTTTCAACTTAAATTCGAGTTATAGATACACATATATTCAAATCCTTAACAAATGCAATATTTCACAATTTTCTAATAGTGTTCACTTCTAATTTCGAAGCAATTATTTTCCGTTTGCAGGAAAAGCATAATGAAGAAGTCCTGAGAAGCATCCGGAATTTGAAAAAAAAGAGATGAAATTTCAAATCTCTTGAAATAGCAGTCGTGATGCTTATATGAGTGTTCGGAATCTTCATACAAACTACTTATATGCAATATTTACGAGAAATTAGGTAATACTGTCCAGGGAAGAGGTAATATTTACCAGAAGATAGGTAATACTGACCACAAAATAGGTAATACTGACCAGAAATCCTGGCCTTTTTCCGGGAAAAGAGTCAATAACTATGGTGTCTACCACACAATTTTTTCTAGCTCTCATCTCTTCGCATATCTGAGATCACTTTTTAACTGTTCGAATCTATCCCACTCAAAATTGTAGATGCGGGACAAAATGTGACATTGCAGCTTCCGACTGACTATAACAATTTATCAATCGCTATCCAATGTGCTCATCCCGGAGCTATCTTGTGCTTCCCCAGATTGTGGATAGGGCAATGGCCTATAGCATGACGGTCGATTGCTGATATATTAAATGAGCAGCTAGATAATGGCATGCCAATACTAAAAAAATGATAGAGAGACCTAATGACGGACTCTGGTTACGACGAGTACGGTCCGCCAAAAAAGACCACAACAGTTGCTGCCATCGTTTAAAGGTTTCATTGAAAAGTCAGGAGAAGGATGGTGCTTTGCTGTGTTTCATAAAAGGCTCAAAAATCCTTCCCGAACATCCTTCACTCAAAAATCTTTCCACCCTCAATTCTTTGCGAACATGAGGCTATGATTACGGAATATTTTCCTCCTGCTGTACTCAAGGACTCATTACTACACTGGTGCATCTGTTGTTCCTATAATCATGTCAACTTAGTGGAATTCCCTTGCCAATGTGCATCGTGCTAAGTCAATAATATCGGTGGATGTGCACAGCGGAATCGTTTACGTTTCAATGCATTCAGTGGTGTCTAATTAAATGAATTTCAGTGCGTATCTGTTTGTCGAAATTTATTTCACATCAGCTGTTTCGATGTGGAATTGAAATAAAACCTCAGCATATCAACAATAAACGATCGCTTAAATGTGTTTTTATTTAATTTAGCAGGAAAAGAATGTCATTATAGAGATTGTTGCGATGGACGAGATGAATGGAGTTGACTTCTTTGTCTCCTCTTTCTCCCTGCTCTCCCCCCTTGCATTCCTTCCCCTCATTCATTCCCTAGTATCGAGACATGAATATGGCGATAGTTAGGAAAGAGGAGAAGAGCGGCGTTGACTTCACTCTTCTCATAGATAC
The DNA here is from genome assembly GCA_022844705.1 of Toxascaris leonina. Lineage (NCBI taxonomy): Eukaryota > Metazoa > Nematoda > Chromadorea > Rhabditida > Ascarididae > Toxascaris > Toxascaris leonina. The sequence goes on from JAARMF010000320.1 coordinate 66,217, forward strand.
GCTAACATCAAGACATGAATCCTTTATTCTCAAGGTGTCACAAGAGTTTTTTTTATGAAAGTTTCTGAAATGCGGCTATAATTTTTAAATTGTTTTTATGTTTTTACGCTACATTATTATTTCGTGTCTTATGTAAGATATGATTGTCTTCTAAAACCTCATCGATTTTTTGGCAGAGTATGCAAATCGAAGCGATGTGAAATCAATAAATCATTTGATTATATTCACAAATATGCCAAAAACCTATGCTATCATTACATTCTATTGCAATGATGAACGGATCGATAGCTCAGCGGTAGAGCCTTCTTCTGTCAAATGAAAATACTCGGGTTCAATTCCCGGCGCATTTCCCAATAAATCAGCAAAAGCTGAAAACCAGGCGCTCAAAAAATCTGCTCATAACAGCAATATATGGGCATGGTTGTCACATGCATCGATATGGAGATCGATGAAACAACAGCGGACTTCATATCCTTATATCTTTGTATTGCAATGATGGCATTCAAATTCCAGTATGTGGAAATTGAATTCATTCAAAATCTTACGCTATTAGGTGACAAATTTTTTATTATTCTATCGATAATCGATTTCAAATAAAAATTAGTGAAAAAATTATTGCATTTGTTTGAGTAACGATTGTCGAATGAATTCTCAACGCTTGAATTTTATTCAATATCTCAGCACTAAATATGTAATATCTAAAAGAAATCTTCTAATTTCTTCGAATGCTAAACGAATATAAAGTGCAATGAAGTGAACGAACTTTAATTTTTACGCATCGAACATTTCACACTCATAAATTATTTCTTTTATCCAGAAGAATCCATCGAATATGAATCGAATATTTCGAAGAAAGTATTAAAGACTTTTTTATGACTATATTTTATATTTTAAATTTTCTTATTTATCATTTTCCAGATGCAACTTCATCTTAATTCCACTTTTTTCAACGAGAGAATAAACTTGTGCTTCTTACGAAGAAGGAAATGGGAAAGACTGATTAGGAGAAAAGAGAAAGTGAGGATAACATCATTTTTGTGATTCTTAGCCCTAATATTGTAAGCGAGTGAACGCAAAACAATGCCCATAATAATAGAGTGCCTATCGTTATCGTCGATCATTTAAAGTCTTGGCAATAAGCTAACCGATAACGCTGATTTCCAAAATTTGAAAAAAATTTCAATAACTGGTCAAGATGGCCAAGGTGCATCTTTTCGCTGCTTCATAATTTGACCTTTGTTGTTATAATTAATAAACACTAACCATGTTGTTATAATTAATAAACACTAACCATGTTGTTATAATTAATAAACATTAACCACATATAGGATACTTCCGCTTCTCATATAGCTGAAGCGTCGATGAACGAACAATGGATCTCGATGCAAATCGCATTTTTATTTGCATTTTTGGATGACTTTATCTTATGAATATTTTTGTGGCGTAATAATTGTTAATATTTTGTCGTAACTGTTTTCAAACTAAAAAATTATTTCGTACTTCATATTTATATTTTCATGCGCTACAAACTACACCTCAAACTACAACAAGCTCAAATACTCTAGCGTGTACTTTATGATGCGATATTCAGAGATCCAAACCTGATTCCCCGTAGTTTACCTGAATCGGCCGATTCGCAAAACAATGCACTCTATTAGCTGTCCGATTGACCATTATTTTCTTGTCTATTAGATGTCTTTAGAAATAAACTCAACTATAATAGTAAATTTTAAACAGATGGATGTATTAGGCGTAAACCATTCTTTATATCATGGAAATGATTAAATTGTTAACAATTAATTTCTTCAGCATAAGAAACTCTTAGTAAAATTCATCTTATCCGATCATATAAGAAATTGTTCTGATGCCAAATGAAAAAATAAATCCTTAGATTCTATGGATTTTTGTGCTTTGACTATTTGAATATAGCGCATATATCTGGAGAAAAAAAAATTGCGCTCGTTGAAGACAACAACGGAAATGTTATTTCCGTTTACCATCAAATTTGTTATTTCCGTAAAGTTCCAATTTTCATGTTTGCCTGCATTCGCTTCCCAATCGTTTTTCTTTCAATCCATATATTGGTATATATAAATAATTATCGAATTTTTATATATTTATTAAATAAAATTCAAGTTATACTTAATCATAAATGCATTTAATTACAATTGTAGTATCGAATGTGTGAAGAATTTTTTTCTGGTGTTTGTGTGAAGTGAATGCTACAATGAGGTTCTCTTCCGTTTCTTTTCTTGCAATCCTATGAGTTGTGCTGGCCTAGAACGAAGAAATTCGAAGAAAAAGAAATTTTGATTATATTACCTTTTACGAGTAATTTCAATGTAGGTGAAAAAATTCTCCAATAAGAGAGGATCACCGATGTTAGATGAAAAAAAGATTTCACTAGATATTAGGAAATGCCTATCGAGGAATTAATGCATACTAATCACTTAAAGTTAATTATTGTTTCCTATATTTTGAGTATTTATTTCCTCTTTCTATGAATATTTTTGTCTCTCATTGTTTTCCGGAAATATTCTCCATATAAATGGCTATTGCTTCTATGTGGATATGTCATATTGTTTTGTATTTGAAATCAGGACATTATTTTGGTTTGCTAAATGAATGAAAATATTTCACATGAAGGTATCGTTTCTTCCTCTTTAAGTTCTTTAAAAGATGACTGTCCTATCTAAATATTCGCAATCATTTTCACTTTTCTATTGTTAAGTTTTGAGGCCCCAAAAATAATGCTCAAGTTTAGTATTCGATTTCAAGTTAGGATTGAAAAATTTAAGTTTTAGCGTTGAGTGTATTTATGAATCGTTCATTGCTTTTAGTTGAAATACTTTGAGAAAGAATATAAACATTTATGCTTTCTTTCAAAATGAATGCGCCGTTTGTTGTCTTTTATGTTAAAGACAGCCGCCATTTATCTGTCAATAAACAACACAAATGATGTTCACATATTGCGCATCCATTGGGGGTTTATTGCAGAGCGCATAACAATGCAATATTAGGCATGAATGTGCATTGGGAGCAGTTATGTCAATATTGTTAGTGCACCGCCTTCCATTTGCTTTCCTCTTCACAATTGCCTCTCCAAAACATCGTTATGCTTATACATCTTAGCTGCTTAAAAGTATCCCCCCAATCCTTTGAAAGCAAGCATAAATAATTCGAGCATTGTGTGTGCTTAATGCTGCTAACTCTTGCACGGAAGCGATGGTTAAGGAAGAAAGAAAGGAAAGGGGGGAAAGAGGGGACTAAAGAAGGGAAGCGGTAGAAATGAATATCTCTTTGTATTTTAGTTTGATTAACGATAATAATATGTAGAGAAGATATTGAAGCCTCATATTTTGTAATGAAGTGGGATATTATGTCGCAATTAAATCTTATTCTTTTACCTAATAAGTCTCTCTTCTTGCTTGGTCCATTTAATATTTTAGTTATTCTGTCTATTTGACTATCGATTCATCACTAAGAATGATTCTATTCTTATACTTTTGTTGAGCTTTTATGATCACTGAAACGAATCAAATTTTCCACTCTCTTTGGCAGGTAATTATCACCTGTGCACAAATTTTAGCGTAATTATGTCGTCATTTAACGTCTCAAGCTATTGTGCTTTTGTTGTAAATATGTAAGCTCTAAGCAGGTGTACAACAATATTTGCACTTAACACATGCGAACTATTGAATATCTTGGCTTTTTTCCTCAGGTAATATAGCATGTTTATTTGTATTACTCATAATTGTAGAATTTTAGAGAAAAATTAATAAAAAATTCAATACAAATGCCCTTTTTATGTACGAATATTTAGACATTTTTTGTGAGCGATTTAGTTTGTGAGCGAATATTCACTTCTACGTTAGAGATCAATCGTAATGATTGCAAATATATGAAACCATAAACGGAGCATTAAAAATAGCGCAGAAAAGTGAAAGATCCGGCAAACCGAAAAGTTCTAGTTGCTTTTTACTTGTATGATGTCCTGAATAATCAGCACCTAATTAACAATTTCACTAATGCTCAAAAGAAGTTAAGCTATATTATCTAGTACAATTCATTTGCACTACCAGATTACTTCGTATATATGGCCTATCCTTTATTCATAGCCTAAGTTACTTATCATTATGTCGTATTTGATGAACGTGTAATAGATAAAGTGCATTTGTTGGATATAGAACGATATATGATTGCGATAGGGGAAACCACGGCCCAGCCGTATGGCTCCGTGGCTATCGGTCGCTTGGCCAAGACACGATTTCTTCTGTCCCCATATTATTGTTGAATATTCTCCAAGTAATGGTGTTCTAAAGCGATGTGAATAGAACATATACTAGTAGTAGTGTAATGATATAGGTGACTTTTTTCTTTTTCATTAAAACAATATGCTACAACGTTTGGATTATTGAGAGAATGTCCTTATTATCTCATATCATTTGATGAATATATTCTGTTTGATGCAAATATCTCTCATCGCTCTTTTCTCATAGTATGATAACTTTTTTTGGAGTAGGGGGAGGGAGGGGGGGGGGGGGGGGAGAGAGGAGAGAAAATTGAATTGAACTGAGGTTTTGAACTGAACAATTCTGCAAATTTGAAATACACTCCCATACTAAATTCACTGCGAAAATTGGCAGTTTTTATAGATACACACTACGTGTGAGTCTTTATTGTATCGGTTCTGTTCTCATAGTTCAGCAATGAACACAATCACTATTTTGTGCTATAACGTAGAAGACTAAACACAATTGTTCGTCTATTCCAAATGCTATTGTTAGCAAAACAATGAAGATATTTTTTTTTGCTAGTGAATACCTCTAGGGTTCTAATTTTTTTCAGCTTATTATAAATTGAGGGATGGATTCCATCATCAAAGTTCGAGAACATGTGGTTGCGACGACCTTGATGGTCATGAGCTCGATTTTATTGCTTCCCATCTTCTTTTCTTCATCGAAACCAACTCTGGAAAGTGGGATATGTGTATGAAATTTATTTTATTGCATAATAAAAAGCATCATCGTAAAATTTGAAACTTCCGATAAATGAAAATTGGTTGCCTTTGTATATGAACTGTGATTAAATTGATGTTAATCATCGCACTATTATGCCATCCTGCTCCTTCTACATATTATTTTGCAGCCTTCTTCCAGAACGTCAAAGATCGATGTCAAGTTGTTCCGATCTTTCTCAACGAGTTCCATCCTTTCCAACTTTTTCCACGAGCATTTCGAGCAGATGCCCAAGTGATAGCATGATGCTACTGAGGTTGTCCCGATGCTGTACCCCACTTCACAGTTCATATAATGAACCTAATTGCAATCAACCATTTTTATAGCATTTTCAAAATAGATTTTATATAGTTTATATTATATAATTTTTTTACTCATTTCAAAGGTGTGATTATGATTTCGTTGTCTTCGGAAGGATATTTCTGAGTTTATATAAACGTAACCAATTCTTCTACTTGTCAATTGTCCATAAGAGATGAGCATATTCTCCGAAAAAAAAAGGAAGAAGCGTTTTGTCAATCACAAAATATTGCATGCAATAACTTCAAGCTTTTACGCTGAACGATGCGCCGAATGAATCCAGGAAGTATTGAATTTTGTGCTTCTCAGAGGAATTTCCTCTAATTACCATTCAAGTACATCATTAAGTGTTGTAGAGCTAGTTGAATTCATGTAGAATATTATGTCGAGCTAAAATCTTGCTTAAATACTTCCCATATAAATCGAAATCTCTCATGCACAGAGCGGCTTTATCGTCATCGTTTTTCCGAGTTTTCTCTCTTATCTTTATATGCCCGAGTTTCCATCAATTCATTTATTAAATTGCAGCATCGATATTATGAAGCTATGCCAAGATAAGACGGATGCTTAGTTGAAATGAACTAAATCTTTGAGAAATTTTCGAGAATTTCTGAAATCGAATTACCAAACATATTTTAAAAGAAATGAAAAAAAAGACTGTCATGTAGTTCGATTCATAAAATCTGCACGTAATGCTACGAAAGCAATTGTAGTTAGTTCGGAAAACTCAATGAAGCTTCTCATCTATAGCTGCTCATTAACAATGATCATAGTGCTTCAACTATACAAGAGCAAAGAGCTTTATGCTTTCATTCGGCAATTTTTATGTATTTCTTCATTTTTGTTTCGTATAAAAAATTTTTATATAGCTTCAAAAATTAATCAAAAATTGAGCTTCTCTCTGTTCCTTAGGTTACTAGTGATCCCGATTATATCAACTTTGTGCATTGCATTGATTGTTTCTACTCAGCCTAGAAGGTTCTAGAAAGAAGCATTAGATAACATTGGAAAAAAGTACAAAATGCACACAACGAGTTGGCCAGTTGGCCATATGTCTTTGCCTTCTCTCTTTTATTTGTTATGGCTGTGTTGAATGGGCTAAAACAACAAAGATAGTTCTATAAACAAATAAGTAAATAAATGAATAAATAAACAAATAAATAAATATACATCCAAAAAATAGCTGAATACATAAATGAACAAATAAATAAATGAATAAATAAATCGATAAATGATTGAGGAAATTTCTATCTTGCTTTCCATCATCGTCGCTCTTCTCTATTAGTGCTGTGTCGTCATGTGGAAAATCTGATTGAGACGAAAGCATATTTCTGTTGCAGTTTCATTCATTAGCTGCAGTGCGCAACGTCTGCCTTATGTGATTTTTATGCGAACCGAATTGCAGAAATTGCGTTCATCGACTGCTGCACTATTTTTAACGAACAGACAAAGTGTGAAGCGATTCGTCATTTAGTCATTTATTCATTTTTATTTCTTCGTAAGCTTTACTTATTTCTTTAGAAAAACTTCTTCACCAGCTGTTGAGGCTTTTCGCTTTTTTCTTCTTTTTTTTTGAAAATTTACCACATTATTCATTGGAATTTCTCGCCCTGTTTTGTATGCATTCGTTATTGTTATTGTTATTATAGCATGATGAGCGTCATTTAGGTTCGTTATACAATAAAAAACAGTATGAATGAGGTGTCAGCATAGGTTATAACTTAAGAATATAACGATATCTCTGGCGTCGACTTTAGAAAAAATTTATTCTCAAAACTTCTGGGAAAGAAATCATATATTTCATAAATGCGAAAAGTTTTCTATCGAAATCGTTAAGAAGATTTTGTAAAGCTATTTTAGCGATAAAGAAAAATTCATTGCGTTTTCCATTCAATGCGAATAAGATATATGTGAAATTAGGTGAAAGCATCCGCTAATATTCAAATCCGATATTTTCTACGAGAGAGGAAAAGAGTGGATGGACGAGTGATGATTGAGAAAGGAATGAAAAGGAGTATTGAGAAAGGAGCAATTAAAGCTTAGAGGAAATATGTAGGTTGAAAGGATTTACTCAATGTGCTATTACTAAACGTTAGTGATGTATTTGTTAGTGACAAGTGCTTATTGACAGCGAAATCTTTTTTCTATTGGATGAGTGGCAAAATTGCGCTTCTATCAAGCGGCAATGCCGATTGTGCATCGAGACTTCACGAAATGCGCCTTCTCATCAACGGTCTCACTCTTGAATTGTATTGCATTCAAGATGTTATTGCATTCGAGGCATTATTGCACTCGAGATCTCATTGAATTCGTGGTCTTATTGCATATTACTCGTTGTTTTATTTCTTATTTATTTGAAATTTACCTCTTCTCTTAGCCAGGCTTTAATCATAAGCTGATAAAATGAAACAATGTTATTTGAAAGGTTTTTTTTCATTTATTTTGGCTTTTCACTCAAAATATCTCATAAATATTCAATTTTTTATAATAGAGAGGGCATTTCTAGTTCACTCAGACTTCAGTGCAGCAATATGTGGTGTCGAGTGAAAATTACATCGACGAGCATGACTAGATCTCGTAGTCTTGAATGCTCTAGAATGCTCTGATTTCCAGACATTGTTTTCTTTCATCGCAACTGATGAAGTACCATTGGAGTCGAACCCAGGCCATTAGGCTTTTATCCCTAAAGATGCTGATTCTACTCTGGCTATAGAGCTATGAATTTATGAGATCTGCTATTTCATATGCATAGTAGAAGTGATAGCGAAAAATGCGAGCAATAGATCAGCACATAAGCATCCTCTCAGGCGACGAAGATTTGCAGGATCAAGTCCGGCAGGTGGATATGGTTCTAATTCCTTGCCACATTTGATTATTAATTGTTTTATTAAACAGAATAGGTATGAATAGGTGAGAAACTTCCAAGTAGTTAGTCGATAAACGATGGCTGAAAATCAATTGGCGATCTAAGTATGAGATATAATGGAAGTGGAAAGTAAAACCCTCAGCTGGTTATAGGAACAGTTACAATACCTTCTAAGGTGGCTACCTCATGAGTATTAAACAAACAATAGGGGCTAGGTGGAGGGAGGGGGGAGGTGGAGGGGGGGTGGGAGTAGGTTGGGGAGGAGGGAAAGAAGTTATGCCGCGTGAGCATAGAATTTTAATGAACAACACTATAGCTGTGGAAGTAGATTTGCGGACATAAACAGTTCTCGTTGTAGTGGCAAATTGCTATCATTGATATAATTGTGACTCAATTTAGAATTAATTTGAGTTCAATTTTGAGATTGAAAAAACAATCAAAAAATTTTTGAACTATGTCAATTATTTTTTCAATCCAAAATACAACAAATATACAAAAGGGATCGTTCCATACATATATACACTAGCAAATAGACCTATAAAATCTGTTTGCAATAATCGCAATAGTCGATAAGCAGAGCAGAAATGTTTACACAGCCGGAAGCGATTGCAACGAAATAATATCTCCTCTAATGGAAAAAAAATTCATTCGCTCTCTATGCTACTTCGTTGAGTGCTTTGCACATTTACGTGGGTGTTTCTTCTTGCTTTCTATGATGCAAAAATTCATTAAATTAGACTTAAATAAATTGAAAATAATTTTATAATATCTATTCCCTTTCTAGGTGCACAAGGAAATCTTTGCAGCCGACTAAATTTCTGCGATATTTGGCATCGCAATCGCCCATAACCGCATTCTATTATGGCCAACATGACGTTAGTTACTAGGACTCGAACATTATTCCACTAACATAACTTAGCAGCTAATGAATCTATCACACAACCACTGCGCCATTGTATGATTGCAATATTTATGCCACGAAGGAAAGACAAAAAAAGAAGTTTTAGATGATTTTATAAGCTTATTTCTGACGAGATTCATCCCTAAATGAGAATAAAGAATATTTGAGTGCTCAGTTAGTGTCGAGAATAAGAAGTATTTAGTATGTCGTCAATGAGGTATCAATAGATTCTTAACCGATGCAAAATGATTTTTATATAAAAGCAAAATGCATTATCACAGCTGTGCATATAATCGCTTTAAAATGCATTCATTATTTATCTCTTCCTAAGCAGTCTTCAACGGCTCGAATTCACTCTTTGATGAGATGAACGCCTTTGTGTGTGCATCTGAATATTTCGAAATTAATGTAATTCGGCATATTGTCTATTTACGTATTAAAAAATAAGGTATAATTTCTTTTTAAATGTTATATTAAATATGAAGGTCATATTTTATTAAATCGAATATTAAAGGGATAAAAGTTTTTCATTAAAAGGTCATAAAAGGTCATGCATATAATTAAAGGTCGCATTAAAAAACCGAAAAAAAGAGCAACTTGAGGCGCTGATAGCTGCATATTTATGTCTAGAATAATTCCCACCTCTTGCATCATCCCTTTGCAAGATTCGCATTATTATGATCTCAAGTTTTGCACCGATATTTTCTGCTCAATATTTAGGAAAAGCTCTCTCGCATATAGATGATATTCATCATTGGTAGAGATGTGGTATAGATATTTAAGTCGTATCTATATTTTAGGAATGCGGTGTAGACGGTTATCGTATTTAAATTACAACGGTGACCTACCCAACATTCTCATCAAACAAATTCAATATTCTGTACTGCTATGAGTGCCATAAATAATGAAGCCACCACCAACTTGCAGACGCTTTTTTTGAGACGTATGATTGGATGTTTTTGAGTGAATCCATTTGAGATTTCTTGACATCGAAGCAGTAGGCTTTCGTATGGATGCCGTCTTTATGCTCTCCATAATTCATTAAACAATACTGGCCTGTAATTATGACAAACGCATTCGTTGATGAACGAAATTTGCCGAATGAGCGAATTTGTCGAAATGACAAATTCGCTCTTATGTCATTTCGACAAATTGTCATCATTAAATGAATGCAAATTGTTCGATTTATTACAATCGCTTTGCTTCAATAGTCATCATCACATATGCCATATTTTATGCTTTAAAAAAACTTGACATATGATATAGGTAAGAAAATAGAGATATTTGGAGGCATTTCTCTTATTAATTCTTCCCACATTTATATGGTTTCACGAACTATCCATATGTGTCAGAGAGGTTGACTATAGAGAAACGACGCGGTATGAATCAACGTTGATGCAAACATTAATGCCCGAAATAAGAATATCCACTAAGGCTTATTTCTATCGGTGATGATGTCTGAGTATCTCAATGTGATTAGAAGTTAACTATTGTTTCTTCTATAGAAGAAGCTCATGTTCAAATCTTCAGCATAAGCGAAGCAATAAAAAATATATTCACATGCTTTCAGAAATAAACTGCTCTAGCTTAAGACGAGCAAGCTTAGATTGATGCATTAACCACTTCACCTATATTCTCTTTAATTTAATGTCCGATGTTTCCCAGTTGTCTTCTAATCTAAGTTGTGTAGAATATAGCAAACGACTGAACGATGCTAACAATTTATTGATATCTTCTTATAAGTGAAGAGAAAAAATGCGTTGAAATCAGACAAGAACTATAGCAACTTTTCGCAACAGTGTATAAACTCATTTATGATTAATTGAAGAAGTGAAACTATCGACTGCGATAAATCGGATGTATGATAGGTAAAAATAAATATGTTTGCAGAAGTGCATTTGGAAAGATGAGATTGTGTGTTGACATCTTCAATATTTCCGGCCATTGTTCAACTTGATGTATTATAAATTTGAACGCATTCATTCACATCAATTTTTTTGAGTCATCACGTGAATAATGTTTAAGTTTTACGTAGAAAAAATAATCAACAAGATAAGCTAGCACTATCAATAAGCACTCTTCACAATCGCTGTTTAAGAGAAATGAAGAAGAGGAACGAGATTCTGAAACAACTCCTATCCTATAGAGCGAGAAAAAAAAACAGCTAGAACAAAAGAAGGAAACTTTCTAAGGCAATGTGTTTATCTTCTGATGCTATTTATTCCTCAAAATCGAAAGCTTTTATTATTGGTGTATAATGATGGTTGATTGTTTATATGGCAGCTTTATTGCTTTTACAACTTTAAATTCAATCCCAATCAAATAATAATACATCTATTTCCATTCAAAGGAAAGATTTTAAATACGATGCTCGACCGAAAACAGAATACGATAAACAGCTTGTTGTTAAGCTTAGTGCAACATTCAGCTTATTTATTGCGATATAAAAATTTTTGACAACTTTACTATGATATTTAAACTTGTTGGCAATCTCATTTGAACTGTTTAGCTCATTAGCATTGACTGCTATATATATCGTAAGATGTATACAGCGATCAATGCTAACCAACTATAAAATTTAACAGAGTTCAGGAAAAAAATGAATGGTTGATTAGATACCACAAAGATGAAATATAATTCGATTTTAGTGATTCATAAAAATTTAACACATCCAATCATTAAACGATTTATTGGCCTCATGGAAATATTTGTGAGGATTGCGAATGAATTTCATTAAGTCTTTAAAATTGTGATAGATTTTTATAACTTTTTTTTTTAAATAAACGTAAGAAATTCACAACAATTTTTGTGCTGATAGAAATCGAAGTGAAAAATATTTGAGGTGCATTTACAAGTATTATATTCTGATAATCGCAAAGAATTCTGATAATTCCTCTCATTGATTGATTGGTTCATGTTCATTGATATTGTTAGATACCGCCCTTTGCTGGATTGTCGGTTACCGGATACTTAAAGATTAACATTGACATTACTACAACCAAATCGTTGGACACATGCTATAGATGGAGCTAACGACGCAGAACCAACAACAGATTCCACACCCAGAATTTGAATTACAGCACCACACGAGATGCTGCTTATGAGAATATAGCTGCACTATTTCTCTCATTGATTTGTTTTGATGAGAAGAACACGTCAACATGAATGCTTGAATTCGTCGCATACTAGACAGCGAGAGGGAAAGGAGGAGGATTCGGCGAAGAGGAAGAAAAAAGAAGAGGAAAGAGCGTTTAGAGAGGAAGTGATGCCAGCTATCGATGCTATGGCTTTATTTATCAATTGTGATCATATTCTGGGGAAACCGTTGTTTTCTAGGCACATCGTGATATACGTCTTATAAGCAAAAATAAGTGAAAATACGTCATAAGAAATGATTAGAGTCCTTAATTAATGAGAAAGCGTTATAGATCGATGATTGACGATAAACATTGCGTGATTTATAATTGAATATTCATTGGATGATTGCCCCTAGATTTTATTCTTTTCCCATTTCGACTCTTTTATTGTTTTCAGAGTTAACTGAATTGTTTTACGAAGCATTCGTTCATAATGAACGTTCTAATTAAAAAAATTTTTCATTCATATTTAATGATTATGGAAATTTCCATCCACTATAATGAAATTACTAGTCATATTTTATCTGAATGGAAGAGGGAAGGAAAAGATGAGCGAAAGGAAATTGAATGAATATGTTCTTACGGCTGAAAAAAAAAATAATTTTTCTAGCACAAGATATTTCGCTTTTACGTGATTCTTTATAGCTGGAAACGCTCCATTATTCGCTTTATAGGCGCTTGGAAGCAGTTTTTTTTGCAGGATTGATTCACTTGTATATTGAAATAAGAATTCGTACTTGAAAAACTATCGACAGCAGTCTTATTGACGAAAGAATTACAAGCGAAATGTCTGATAAAGATCAAGTATTCTGGGATGCGTTGATGGAAAAGAATAAAAGTGGTGGCGAGATGAAGATCTTTCATAAATTCAAGAAACGCAATAAGGTTATTGATGCGGAACATCTCGCAGAAATGTTCAATGTCGACAAAAAAGAAATCGAACAGGTAACTTTATGAGAAAATTCAAAAACTTTCTTTTCTTTCATTCTGCAAATCTACTGTCGCTCAAACGGTTGTCTAGAGAGTCACGTTGGTGTATCACGAAGAACTCTCAGAATTGATTAGAATGAAAAAAAGAATTAAGTACTAAGTGATCGACCGAATTTCTATCCTTTATTTGCCCGGAACTTTTCTTGTAATTTGGTGCCGAATATAACCGTGCTTTTGGCCATAGAACCGTTCAAGCATTGTACTGTTGATGATAATTTCAGGATTCAGTCATTATCTTGCTGCTATTGTGTTGTTGTATTTTTTTTTCATAATATGTTTAATTTTGTATTGTCACAGATCTATGCGCTATTCCTGAAGATTGACGACGATCATAGTGGTAGTATCACAGCACCGGAAATCGCACAAGGGCTTAGCTCATTCGGATGCGACGTTTCACCTAAAGTGGTTCAGGTATTATATTGCCCATACTCTCAACACAACACAACGAATTTCACTTGAGATCACAGGATCAGCCTGGAGCATATCACTTGAGAAGATCCGACTAAAAATCCTCAACAGGCATCACAATTTTCGAAACCGTGGGAAGTGCTGAAATGTCATATCTATGTGCTGCCACAGATATAGGGTAGCTCCAGAATTCTGATAATGAAGGTGGGAAATTGCGAATGCTATGCTTCTTAATGCAACGGAACTGAATTTAGGAATGAATTATATTACTTCTCATATCACCTCTATTGTGAATATCCATATTCAGCGATCCTCTCACAAACTCCATCAATAAGCTCTTCCTTGTTTTATTAAATGGAAATATCAATATAATTAAATGTTTGATGGGAAATTTTCATTCTAGATTGCGATGGTTGCTTCGACAGTTGTTGAGGGTCGAATAATCCGGCGTCCGGCGCTCCCATAAATATCACTAGCTTCCGGGACGAAGTAAGGCCGAAGATTGACTATTCAGAACAACGAAATACTCGTTTTTTGTCAATCTGTGCCCATACTTCGTCCCGTAATATTTGCGGAAGCTAGTAATATTTGCGAGAACGTCGAACGCCGAATCATTCGACTCTCAACAACTTCACATTCTATATAGAAGGCTTGCCATTAAGTATCCAATTACCTAAGACTGCATGGGTTTAAAAATCATCGAAAAGGTTCTAAATGGAAATATTTATTTCGGCGTTAATTCTTTAAAAAGCCAAAAATTATTTCCATAATTCGTTCATTTTCATTAACAAAATTCGAAAGTGCTCAAATACTGCAATTATTTTAGGCAGTAATGCGTGCTTCCGATAAAAATGGTGATGGTGAGATCAATTTTGAGGAATTTTTAGCGGTCGTTATCTCAAAAGCTAAGGTAAGTTGCTAACTTCGTTCAAAATAATAGGAGGCTCAATTAGTCGCAGCAATTCTATAATATCTTATTTAAAGATTTAGCGGAAAAAAGTTCGTACTAGAGGCGCATTTTTCTTTTAAGCTCCAGGTTTAATATAATCCTAGGTGGTGCATTCTCATAAAAAACAACCACTCCTGTCCACCTAATAGTAGATGGATTGAAATAGCATCAGGAGCTTCATGTTTTAGAAATGAGGTTTTAAATTTCTGATCCATGAAAAGGTGAGAAAATTTTACTAAATAGACTTTTACTTGAACTTCTTGTATGAGAGGGCTTTTATTCGAAGTCATACGGTACTCGTTCAAGTGCTAACTATGTTTTGCATTGATGAGCGTAAGAAGATTATCTGAGTGGTGTGTTGAAATAGTCTCCAAGTTATTTATGTAAAAGAATTGCATTAAACGTGCAAAGTGCATACATATGCCTAAAGGCTACAAATAAATCGACTGCAGTCCATTCATTGATGAAGATGATATATTCGCAGATAGAGAGCTGTTGCCTTCAAGAAAGGTCACTAGGGAATATCATCAACCAGCTTGCCGAAAAATGAACAAAAAATTCCGCTCTCTAGGAAATTGTTGAGTGCAAAAAAAGAATTTTTTATTTTTTAGAGAGAGTTTTCGTCTTTTCAATTGATGCAATAAATGTAAGAGTCTAAAAGTTCTCCGGATATCTAAAAGTTTTCCGGATAAAGCGTATGTTTAAATCCATTTTTATAGTCTACTTCTGGATTTCTGTGCAATACTCATCACATTTCTATCTACGAGTCTTTATTATTCATGCCACTAAGATATTGCCGTATCGTTAAAGGGGATAACAAAATGTTTGCACATGCCAATGAGGACATTTTCTTCTCTATCATTTTATCTACATATTATCTGATTATAAAAATGATCAAAGTAATAAATATGATCGACTATTAATCAAGGTGAGCAGAGAAATTTTATATAGGAAATACCTTCGAGTGAGATAAATAAGTATCTAATATATTCTTTTTTAAATCTAAATAAAAATATGAAATATTTAGTTGCATATTGCCAATTTCGAAAGCACTTTAACGAAGTTCTTCGCTCTAAAGTGATATGTATCAGTTATTTGCAGCTTAAAAAACACAAGCATAATATGCAGAATGTTATAAAGAAGCTGGAAGCACGAAATGAACAATATGTATGTTAATGTTGCTTTTTTTCTTTTTGTTTATACTCATCAACAGGTGAATTTCTTTAGTGATACAAAAGCAGCAGCATTTAATAGAGGGAAGGTGGCAATAATGGTAAATAATATTCCAAGGGAAGGAGAAGGAGGAGGAAGAGGAGGTGAAATCGTAATGTGCACTTTCATTTAGATATCATTGGGTCCCTTTGAGTCTCTTTCACCGTAAATGATGATATGCTCTCTTCGATTTCATATGGAATTCAACAAGAAAACATTTCTAACCATTTAAACTCGATAGTTTATGGAAAATCTTGCCTCTCTATGTCCACAAACGTTTCTCATCGATTCAGTTGGGACGATTTAACTGGAGAATAGAACCGAAGTATATGAAAGATAGTAGTTAAAATTTGTGAATAGTGAAATGAATATCCGCGGGGGGGGGGGGGGGGGGGGGGGGGGGGG